>JASVEL010003459.1:0-172774 GCA_032618575.1 Nicotiana noctiflora
TATATGTCTTTTGCTTTGTGAGTGGGCAAATGTATTGAATTAGATTATCTTGTTTTTTGGGAGGTACTAGAGGAAATGATGAAATTGGTTGTTTACGTGTATATGCGGTAGCTAGAAATTATACGAAGGGTGTCAAAATTAAAAAAATTGTTGTTATTGCGAATGAAACTTGCAACCTTCTATTAATTTTGACGCCCTTTGACCATTGCACTAAGAGTTTGTCTTGTATCAAAGGGTGTCAACCCCTTGTATATATTCAATTTTTTTTTTTAAAATACCTATTTACGCAGTATTATTTTCCTGCGAAGGGGTGTCAGTTGACACCCCTCGGACAAGGGTGGCTACGCCACTATGTATATGTATTCTCCATCACTTTATTTTTTGGTACTTCATCCGTTCCAATTTACGTGAACTTGTTTGACTGGACACAGAGTTTAAGAAAAAATAAAGACTTTTAGAATATGTGGTCCTAAACAAGTCAAAAAAGAGCTCATAACATTTGTGTGATTATAAAAACTTTTCATTAATGTTAGAATTGTAAATTTAAGCGAAATTGTTAACAAATTTAGAAAGTGTAAATTCTTTTTGGAAATGATCAAAAAGAAAATAATTTAAGATAAACTGAAACAGAAAAGTATTAAATAACTTTTTTTTTCTCGAGTGGTCGAACTTATAATGGTAACGGAAATAATTAGCCATTTGACAAGTCATTAATGTGAGGAGTATTTCTTTTTTAGTCTCTCCTGGTAAAGATAATATATTTTTATATTTACGAATAATTTAGCTTTAAATTTTTTATTTACTTTTAACTACAGGCCCAGCTTCTTCTAAGAAGTTCGGCAGCAAGGAAGTCTATTCCCTTGGATTCTATTTGGATTCCTTATCACAGGGGATTCCCCTATCCTCACTATAGGAGCAGTAGGAACATACAGAGGCTAAAGTAGCCGTAGTCTTTGAGTAAGTTGCTATTGAGCTCAGCCCCTGGTAACATACTAAAGAATCATATCCCGAGGACTAAAGAAAAGGTGCCTTGGAATCTAAATAAGTGTTATAGACATAGTTTAGACAATAAATTTTAAAATTCTTTTTTTTAGTCAAACACCATTATATAAAAGGAGCTGATAGATATTGATTATTTTCTTTTACTTGAAGTACGAACAAAAAACATGAAAATAAAGTTGCTTACTGCGTGGTAGAATTGAAAGTATTTCTCGTCATACGCAAATATACGTCTACATACAATACTTTTTTGGGTCAACACCTTTTGTTCAGCATCCAGTGTTTACAATTGACGTCCAGCCAATAAATAAATGACATATATCACTATATTTAACTATACATAATCATAGTTAACTACGTACCCTAAGCTCTCTAACATTTTGCTATTAAATGATTTTAATTATTATTTATTAAAAATAGGTAGTTGACCTTAGTTTATTTTCTATGGTTAGTTTAACTTTATTAGATGTAACAACCTGTGTTTGTTTAAGATCATTTTCATGGTTTCTTAAATACCCTCGGAGTCCTCGCATGAATATATGGTTTTCAAAGTTTAGTATGCAAACTAATTATATACACTATACGAAGACCCTATACAGAGGGGCGGCTTTTGGGTAAAGCGAACAAAGTATATGCTTTACGCCCCCACTTTAGGGGCGCCTAGTTTTTTAATTTATTAAAAAAAAAATTTAAAACTTAAGCAAATATTTTTCAAAGTTCAGCTTTTGTTTAAAAGAAGAAGATTATTGTGGGCCAAAAATCTGGCCACTTTTCTCTATTCGTCATGATTTTTGCCTTTTTTCAACATTCAAAGTTTTCCTTCTTGGTCTTTTCTCCCTTTAATACCTTTCTCACAAAACACAAATATTACATTGTTATTATTTTTTTCTCTTCAACTTAAGACAACCCTCTTCACCTCTTGGCTCTTGCATCAAAAATATTGAAGCAACAACTATTTATTTTCAGATCAAGTTATTGAATCAGGTTTTTCTATTCTAATTTTTAGTATTATTTTTCTTCTAAATTAGTTTTCTTGATATCTTTATTATATAGGTATATATTGTCTTTTTAATATTTATTGAAACTCAAATATGTCAAATAGAAAGTATGATTCCGGTTATTCAAAACTTAAAAAAAAAAAAAGAAGAGTTTAATCTTTAATACAATCCCAAAGAGGAGCCATTGATAAATTTTTAACAAACAATAAAAATACTAAATCAAATATTATAGGAGAATGCTCTCAAGATGAACAAATCAGTAACCTAGTTTAGTTAGATGATAACACTATCCAAGAAGAAGAGGAGGAAACTAATGAGAAATTTGATATAATCCTCAAGAAAACCAAGAATTTATAAATGAACCAAATAATTGTATTCCTAGAAATATATATGATCCTAGTCAATGGGGTAAAATTGATACAAAGTTGAGGGATTTATTAGTTGAAAAGGGGCCAATTAGAATTAGTGACATAGATTTTCCAAATGATAATTTGTTAAGACATTTTTCTAATATCCATTATTTTAACATATTTGCAAATGGTGAACAGTTACGGTAACAGTTGCCTCAGCGGAGAGAAGTTTTTTAAAATTAAAATTGATAAAATCTTATTTAAGATCAACAATGTCTCAAGAGAGGTTGAATGGATTAGCTATATTGTCAGTTGAAAAGGAATTGCTAGAAGAAATTGATTATAAAACAGTTATTCATACCTTTGCATCTCAAACGACAAGGAAAATAAACTTCAAATAAAATATATATATGAATTTTTTTTTAACAAAAAAATTAAGGCCTCCATTTGAAGTTTGGCTTTAGGCCCCCAATAGTATTGAGCCGCCCCTGTCTATACACATCAAAATAGTAATTACTTCTTCCGGTTCACAATAAATGTTCAATTTACTTTTAGAACGTCCATTAAAAATATATTAAATTTTATACAACAATACCTACTATGACTAAACTATCCTTACTTAAATATTTAATGTGAGGAGTAAGAAAATATTTTAAGGGTATATACATAAGGGTTCTTTTGTAAAATAAATTAAATTCTTTTTTAATTACATAAGTGAACACTTATTTTGAACAAAATAAAAAGTAAATTGATCCCTATCACTTTGTATCAGTCACTGTTTGACAGTATATGGATGTCAGTGCATGGCTCAAGATAATGTACCATAAATGTGGCAACTGACTAACTTTATTGTCTTTTGGAGCACCAAAGAGAGACCAAAATATCCATGCACTTAGGTTGGGTAGAGTGATTGTGGACAAATACTGAATTTAAGGTTGATGAATTTAATTTCATTAGAAAAAAATCTAATTTTGAATTTATTGTACTTTAAACTAATGTAGAATCCAAAAATAGTAAGTGCATTTAATTTGCACTCAATTTATGACTTGGGAGTAGTCACTGTTTGACAGTATATGAATATAAATACTACTCCCTCCTGTCCAAAATAAGTGATTTTTTAAATGTTTTCACACATATTAAGAAAATCACTTTTTAGCATTAATTAGCAATCAAATTGACCATTTTAACCTTATTATCTCACATAAATACTCCTAACACATATTCCAATATTATTTACTCCAAGGATAATGTAGGAAAAACATCATTAAATCATTCTTGAAATTCGAAAAAATCACTTATTTTGGACCACAAAAAAAGGCCAAAAAATCACTTATTTTGGACCGGAGGGAGTAATATGAAACGATGACGCATTAGCTGTCATTTGGATCAGCAAGGAGAGACAAAAATATCGTCCAGGCACTTTAGGGTTCGGTGGAGAATTATGAAAATGCTATTAAGATTTACGATATTTCCTTCGGTCCAAAATAAATAATTTTTTTTGGATGTTTTCACACATATTAAGAAAGTTACATTTTAGCATTAATTAGCAATAAAATTGATCATTTTAACATTACTATCTCACATAAATACTCCTAACACATATTCCAATACTATTTACTCCAAGGACAATTTGGAAAAATATTATTAAGTCATTCTTGAAATCCGAAAAAATCACTTATTTTGGACCACAAGAAAAAGGCCAAAAAATCACTTATTTTGAATAAATAATCATCGAAACTGAAACTCTCTGAGCTGTCCATGTTCTCTTTTTTCAGTTTTCAATTTTCATACGCCACACAACTAAAACTGGTAGTAGTAGCTAATTTCTAAACCTCTTCATTTACCTCAACATAGAAGTTATATTTGAATTATCTGATCCACACAGTCCCACTCCGAACTCGAAATATCTGGAAAAGGAAAGTTATCTTTTTCTTTTCTAATCGTGCGGGATTTATATTCTAATATCAAACAACTTACGTTGAATGGAATTTCAGTCTCAATTTTGTAGAAGCAATTTAAATTTGAATCCAACTTCTTTTTCTTGAAGCGGATAGGAAAGATTTGTTTGCTTGATATAATACTTTTTCCACTTGTATATCAATGAAGATAGAAATATATATATTAAAATTGTTATAAATAAAATTGTATTTATGGTGAATGTTTATATTTTAGAGATATTTTAGGGTTAGTTACTTGGTGGCTAAGTTATTTTTCCCTATAAATAGAGGGTTATATTCTATTGTAATTTATCTCAAAATCAATAAGACTTCTATCTCTCTACTTTGCTCTGCAATATTCTTTTTTTTTTTTATTGTTTTATAACACGTTATCAACACAAAACTCTGACCAATTGAGTAGAAGCTTTGGGATTGAGCATGATGATTATCAATTTTTCCATGAACTTCCTTCATGATTAAATTATGGGTTTAAGGTATGTATTTTACTGTATTTTTCTCTTTTATTCTATAATTTGATTTTAAATACAAGCAAATACAATAAATTTTGATTATAACACTAATGGAGTTAATAAGAAATTATAACCACTCCAAGTGGTAAAATTCCTATACGTTGCAATGACCAAATTCATGTATGATTGTGGGCAAATAAGTAGAAATCCGTCCTATTAAATTTGTTTTATTATCATTCCCCTAAGAGAATATGATAATAGTATGTGATAAGTTTGAAAGAAAATAAAATTATTTTATGCATCAATGGATGTGGACGGGCAATAAACGATATTATAATCGTCATCATTGTGGTAATGAGAAAAATAAGGATTATCAAAATAATCATTCACTATGTGAAAGTAATATTTGTCATCGATTTTGTTTAACCCAAATATGGATTTTCAGTTAAAACTAGAAAATAAGAGAAAATCAGGTTACTGATAATTAAGAGACCGAAAAATATAATAGGCTTCCACTGAATAAAAATAAGCAATAAAGAAATTTGTATTCCAATATGATGTCAATGATTTTTCGTGTGTCCCTACAAATGATAAGACTTCTTTTTTTATAGCTGGTCATAGGTAAAAGAATGAAACTTAAGCTTTAATGAGACAATTATGAGTAATAAATGACATTGAATAAACTGTTACACAATCATTCCTATTAAATGTCAATTCTCCAACGTATCAGATATTTAATACTGAGTTTGGACTCCTTTTCATCTTCGGATTCATATGTTTAATGCCTTTAGTTCCGTTGGCTTTAAATGAATCGAATTGGTACGGGACTCGTGTCTAAAATCGTTTTTCGTGCCTGTTTACTTTCCTTTTCCCGTATCTTCTATCACTAAATGCTTGTCCATTGAATCTTCAAGAATCCCCATACTTAAATGCTCCATTTAGGTACGAGATACGTATCTAAATTGCACCTCGTGTCTATTCTGAGTTCTTGTTCTCAATTAACTATTATCTGTGTAAGGCCCCGAAATTCTTTTTCGAGTTATTTAAGATTTCGTCGTGCTAATGTAGGCTAAATTATTTTATCTCGTGTGCAAATAAGGATTTATAATATTATGGATATCAATTAGATATGTTAATAAGGGTATAAGTCTTATTATAAGTGATTTGGGGTCTAAGGAGAGGCCTAAGTCTAATCCATGATGGAAAATTGCATATTAGACGAAATCTGTAAAAGAGTGCACACAAGACCTCACTTTGAACGATCATATCTACAGTTATATATGGAGTTGTGTGAGGATCAACATATCAAATTAAAGCTCTTTGAGTCTAGTTTCCAACGCAACAAACCATTCGTCATTTGGAGGTGTATACAGAAAGGTATGATCATTTTACACGTCAGGTGTCAGATGCGCGAAATCCTGCGCGAAATGAACTTCGCGCATACTTCGCGCATCTGAGGCAGAATGATCAGGAAAATGCGCGAAGTAATGCGCGAAGCTTACACACTTCGCGCATCTGGGAAACATTTCGCACACCTGGATAGTTTTAATACCCCAAAAACTGATCTAGAGTGTTCCTAACTCATTTTTGGGATTATGACTTGCTCTCTCTCAAGAGGGTTTCATCCCAAACTTCATCCCTATGATCTAAGGTAAGATTTTTATAGTTCTTTGAGTAATTTCTACCCCTTAAACACTTATACTAACAAGGATTAATCTTCAAAATCCTCAGATTTTCCTTCTAATTCTTGAATTCTTCAAGAACAACTCAAGTGGAGATTCTTAAAATTCTTACTACAAGAGGTATGTCTATCATCTCCAACTACTCTATGGTGATTATTTACGTAAGGTACATACATTAGAACTCATGGGAGGGTGATTGAGAGCCATGGGTTCCTAACCTTGGTTATGTTAGTATTGTAGAGGTATTGAAATATGTTATTGAGGTATGATGAAACCATAAATGTTTTCCTAAATTGTGTTTAATTTTGCTATGTTTCAAGTAGGTTGGGATTGCTAGAATTTCCGAAACGTCGTAGTAACTTAAGGAAAGCTTAAACGAGGTATGTATGGCTAACTTTGATTCTTGTGAAATCGCCCTTATATGTGTAATTCGTTTGGCATGTGTTAATTGGAGAGACTGTGTGTAATTCTTTGAGTTTGTTGTTGATTAACCAATTCATGTTGAACAATGTGTGGTGTGGTATGGAACATGAACCGAAAGATAAAAAGGGAACTAAAATGGGTAAGGAATTGAGAACAATTGTTGTGATGGCATACATGGTGTCTTGTGGAAAGAAATGAAACACTTGAATTGTGGTAAATTATTGAACATAATGGTATGGGTACTCTCGAATATGGAAATATTGCAACTTGGTTGTGATATTGGTTTGAAAAGTATTTAAGAACATGAACCAATTTGTAACTTGCTTATTTGCACTTGTTGTAATCTTGTGTAGTGCCTTGTTTGCTATTTGTGATTGTTGTGATTGAAACTGTACGGTGGGATTGGGTTGCGCGCCACAACACGAAGTAATAAGGTGTGGGTTGGGGTGATAAGAGTGGCCGAGGTAATAAGGGTGGCCGAGGTAATAAGGATGGAAAGCGATCGAAATCGCCATTGAAATTGATTTGAAATCATAAATGTGAAATTATGAAAGGAGACAGCAGGAGAGTTTGCAACCTGTGGGGCACTGATTGCCCCTTTGTTTGACTTGATTGTGTTCTTCCATGTTTGTTTGGTTGCTGCCTTCTTTGTTGATCTTTAATTGTGTTTTGGGCTGAGAACTACTTGAGAAGAAGTAAATGTGGAAATATAGTTGGCTGGGTTGATTAATTCTTGGTGTAATTCATTGGTTGTCTTATCATCATGATTTACTTGTTTAAATGGCTTGAGTTTACTTGAGATAAAGCTTGTCCATACATACTAGTACAATTCCAGTGTACTGACGTCCCTTTTGCCGGGGACGCTACATTCGTGTTATGATTGTAGGTGGATCAGTAGCAGGTACTTCAGCTCATCGGCAGTAGCATCCTTCATCTTCCACTGCTCGTTTTGGTGAGCCCCTTTCTTCCTCGGGGCCCTGCGTGGCTCATGCCACTTCTGTATTAGAATTTATTTTGATTTTGTAAGGTATAGCCAGAGCCTTGGTACCGGCAAATATTGTATCCTCCTTTGTAATCCTAGAGGCTCCGAAGATAGTAAACTGTGGGATTATGGCCTATGTATATATATGTTGGGCATTGTAAAAATTGTAAACTTGTTAAGAAGTAAAGTGTGTTGTTATGTTGTTAAAGGTATGGTTTTTTATATAAATTGGTAAATTCCTTGGTTTCTAACTAATGAACAACATAGGGGTAACGCGTGGGATAGAAAGGCACCCAGGTCCGCTTGACTGGGGTTACCCGGTCAGGCACTGGTTATGTCACTCGATTTGGGGCGTGACAAACTTGGTATCAGAGCCTAAGGTTTTTAAAGTATCCTAGGATGTCTCAGAGCCGTGTCTAGTAGCGCCCTTCTTATCAGTGTGTTGTCGACCACATCTATAAGTTGGGGGCTGCACGAACATTTAGGAATTTACCCATTTCTTTGTTATTCTATATCATGTGGTAAAGTACATAGTGGAAGTATTTATGTCTAATTCGCGCCTTGTTCCAAAATTTTCAGAATATGACGCATAAGAAGAAGGCTAGACTCGGCCTTGGGGCCAATGCCGGCCCAAGTGTGGCTGCAAATTATGTACCTGATACCATGGGCGAGAATGACCCACCAGTCCTGAATTTGCATGGACCATCTGTTCCAAACCCAAGTGTCCCTGTTCCAGCTGCGGCAGAGGATGCCACCATCCCTCCTGCCAGTGTTCCTGACTCTGATACAGTTCCAGCTTCTAGTTCTGGTATCTCTAATGAGGATCTTAGAGGAGCCATTCACATATTGACACAGTTAGTGGCCGCCCAGGCCCAGAGGTCCCATGATGCCCATGCATCCTCCAGCGGATAGGGAGATTCCTCCGGCTCTAGAGTCCACCAGTTCCTGCGGTTGGCCCCTCCAGAATTCTCAGGCACAAACCCAGAGGCCGATCCGCAGGACTTTCTTGATGAAATATATAAGACCCTCAGAGTGATGAAGGCTATAGATATTGAGGGGGTAGAGTTGGCCTCATACAGGCTGAAGGGAGCGGCACGTTCATGGTTCGAGATGTGGGAGGATTCCCGCAAGGAGGGGAGCCCTCCGGCCAGATGAGATGAGTTCGTAGATACTTTTATGCACCACTTCTTGCCGGCCGAGACAATGGAAGCACGTACCACTGAGTTCGAGGTCCTCAAACAGGGTAGTATGAGCATTTAGGAGTACCACATGGAATTCGTGAGACTGTCCAAGTATGCTCCTCTGCTAGTGTCGACCATGGATGCCCGGGTTCGACGGTTTGTTCAGGGCCTTAGCCCTTTAGTAGTGAATGAGGCCGCCACAGCAGCTTTGCACTCAAATATGAACTATGGGAGGATTATGGGGTTTTCTCAGGCCACAAAGGCTAGGAAGTTGAAGATTCGTGCGGAGAGAGAGAGTAGCAGCAGGGTCCGGTCAATGGGTCATTCAGGGAGATCACTTCCAAGGAGAGTGTGACGACCCGGCCCGTCGTCACGGTAATTACCACCCCGTTATGTTGTAAATATATGTTTTATGATTTTATATCAGTATTAGAGTATATCGGGTGAATTAGGAGTGATTTGGATTGAAAATGAAACAAATAGCATGTTTGAAGAAAGCTTGAATATGAAAAGTCAACCAAGAGTTGACTATTGAGTTAGAGTGCTCGGAACCGGATTCGGATGATTCGACTAGTTCCGGGGGATCAATTATGACTTAGGAGAACAATCGGAATTGAATTCGGAGGTCCGGTGTAGTTTTAAGCTTGAATTGGCGAATGGTTGAATTTTGGCGAAATCCGAACGGTAGGTGAGATTTTGATCCGGGGGTCGGAATGGGATTCCGACAGTGGCAGTAGCTTCGTTAGGTGATTTTGGATATGCCTGCAAAATTTCAGGTCATTCGGACGTCGTTTGGTCGGGTTTTTGATTGAATGTGTAATTTGGAATGTTTTAAGAAAATTAGGCTTGAATACGTGTGTAATTGGTGATTTTGATGTGTAGGATGGTGTTTTTATGATTGGAACAAGTTCGTATCGTGTTTTGGGGTATGTTGGTGGTTTTCGTTGAGGTCCCGGGGGCCTCGGGGTGAATCCGGACCATCATCCGGCATTTGGAAGCAAGAAGTGATCTGCTGTAAATTGCAGATCACTGGGCATAAAATAAGCCTTCGCGTTCGCGAAGGAGGGTCCCGCGTTCGCGAAGGCCAGGTCAGTAAGGCATCGCGTTCGCGAGAGCAGTGACGCGTTCGCGTAGGTTGGGGCCAGTTGGTCATCGCGTTCGCGATGGGTTGGATCGCGTTCGCGCAAGAGGAAAAGGTAAGGCATCGCGGACGCGTGGCTTCACGTCGCGTTCGCGTAGAGTAAAAATCCGGAGCCGGGAAGTTGGCCTTCGCGGACGCGTGAAGGTGTGTCGCGTTCGCGAAGGGTATTTTGGGCAGAGCTTCGCGGACGCGTGATAGGCGTCGCGAACGCGTAGAGCAAATTGCTCTGGCAGTGAGTTTAATTACAGAACATTTCGCATACGGGTTCATTAACCCAAAACTCCATTTTTGAGTTCCAAGAGGAGAAATTGACGGGAGATTGCTGGGAAATCATCGGGGTTTCGTTGGAGGTAAGTTTTGTGACTTAATTACATCATTTTAACATGAAATCCTTGGTTAATTCTCTGTAAATGGGAGATTAAATGTGGGTTTTAACCCTAGGCCTAAATTGTAGAAAAACAAGGATTTGAGTGGGCAAATGGAGTCCGATTTTGGTAAAATTGATATGCTTAGACTCGTATTGAGACGAGGGTTCCAGAAATGTGAATTTCGTAAATTTTCGGAATGTGGGCCCGGGGCTCGGGTTTTGACAACTTTGGGAATTTAGATGTAAATTGAGTTGTATTGATTGGGTGTCGTCCCATTGGCCTAAATTGTTGTATTTCTACTGTATTTGATCAGATTCTATACGTGCGGAGCTTGATTCTCGTGGCAAGGGCATTGCGGAGTAGTCGTCGCGCCGTATAGAGGTGAGTAATAGATGTGGGTGATGACCAGCGGGTTCGAAACCCCGGTATACCACTTTGTGACGCTGTATAGCGGCGAGACACGCACACTCTTGAGAGTGCGGGGTCGATCATGAACTGGAGACTACATATTAGTCCAACCTGTTGATACTGTATTATTGGTTATTCTAGAGCCGTCGAACCTCCTTCTCGGATGGTTGCATATATGTATATATATATTGTGATAATGGCCACTCTTGAGCCGAGGAACCCCCTTCTTGGGCGGTTGAGTATACATGTGGGCCGTGAGCCGGTTATTGGATCCCGCGAGGATCGTTATCATTGTCTTATCACATAGACATGCTAGTTTACTACTAGTCCGCAGACTATTTTTGTTATTATGCTAATTCCAATCTCTGGAACTTGGTATTACTGTTTTCTAACTGAAAAATGATAAAAGAGTTTTCAAAAACTACTTTTGAGCCTGCGAGGCTGTATCTGCATATTAGCCGACTAGTAGTGGATCGGGCTGCACGCCGCAGCGAGATATATGTTGGATCGGACTGCACGCCGCAGGAATATCTCTATGAGATGTGCTTGGGCTGTAGGAGCCCCTCCGGAGTCTGAACCCCCACGGTGAGCACGGGTACCCAAAATTGGAGTCGGGCTACACGCCGTAGCGGTCATATCATGCATTGCATTGCATTTAGCTACATCTACTAGCTGTTATGCTATTTGTTGGTATTTGTTGGAACAGGTACAGTGAAGATTGATTCTATGACGGGGTAGCTGATTATAGCTTTACATAGTGCTTTATTGCGGATTTCTTATCTGCGCTGTCTTACCCTTGTTTATTACCACTGAGTCTGGCAGTACTCATTTTACTCCCTGCACCTTGTGTGCAGATCCAGGTACCTCTCAGCGGTGATCCAGTAGCTGTGCGAGGCGACGTTTGTGGATATTCGAGGTAGCTGCAGAGTCCGCAGGACCCGATATTCCTTCCTACTTGTCTTTGGATTTTGTATTGACATTTCTTTCCGCACTTGGTATTTTGTAAACCTTTATACACTTATGTTCTTTAGAGGCTCATGACTCTTGACCCTTGGTCTATGGGAGTTGATGTATTATGGGACTTGGTTCCCCGTTTTCGTTACATGTATCGTTGTTATTTCTTGAATTAATTTGTTTAAATGGGTTAAAGAGAGCTTCTAGCTCCGTGGTTGATATGGATTGGTCAGGCTGGCTTAGCAATGTGCTGGGCGCCATCACGACCGGATTTGGGGTCGTGACAAGTTGGTATCAGAGCCTAGGTTTACTAGGCCTCGTGAGTCTTGAGCCGGTTAGTAGAGTCTTGTGGATCGGTACGGGGACGCCTGTACTTATCCTCGGGAGGCTGCGAACCTTTAGGAAACACTTCACATTTCTTGGAATTCTTATCGTGCGCACTTGATTCGACTTGAGATATAATTTTTGAAATTCCTTCCACACGTCTGTGTACGCATCGAGCGCTCAGTAATATAATTGCCTTATGGCTTGTGATTTCTCCGAACGAGGGGAGAGATATAATCTCTGTGAGTTCATGTTGGCCAGTAGGGATGACTTGAGGCTGGACCTTGTTTATGACTTGAGCATTGAGGTGCTGATTTTGTGAGTGGTGGCGATAGATAATGTATTGAGGGTTTGAAACCCCGTATTTGCACTATAAAGTGATGTGCTGAGATGGAATACGCGTCATGTGACGAGCGTGGTGGTATTGTGACTGGGGATTTGGACTTGATCCTTCCCAATTGATAAATTACCGTGTAAAGTGACTAAGACTGGGCTTATATCTATGTACTTGGGCTAGTAGCCATGTTTGAGGCCTTGTGCCGATCTGTAGAGTATTATGGAAGGTTTACTAATGGATGAGTTGTTAATTGTTCGACTCTTATCTAAACTGTTGTGTAGCCACGAGCTATGGGCGTGGTGAATATTTATCATATCTCGTAATTGGAAGGTAAAATGCCTTATTTGTAGTGGAACAAGTTTAAACTCAGGAAGACTAAAATGATTATGCTATGTGTATCCTGGTGGAAGGTATTGTGCTGAAATTCTAAATTGAGGCGAGGTAGGTGGGTTGATTCTCATGTGTAATTGAAAGGTATTGATATGTGTCATGATTCGAGCAGATACATCGCAGGTTCAAGTATAAATTGTGATGATATAATTCGTGTAGTATTGATATTTAATGTTGTTGAAATACATTGTGATATCTTGTTGAGTTGTGGAAGTATAGCTAGGATGGTTTGGTGATTCTCTGGCGGGTGGATAGGCCAATTTACAAAGGAAACTCTGCCGAAATTTTTGGAAAATTCGGGACTTAGAAAAGATTTTGTCACCTAAAGAGGGGGCGTAACTGTTGTGTGTGAATGAATGCAAGAATTGCAAAAGAGTTAATATTTCCGATGATTCGAATCTCCGCCGAAGCTTGTAAATGACTTGAGTTTAATATCATACTAACATTTCGGCATCACTTGAGTAATACTGATATGAGTGGTTGAAAGTGCTTTGATGAATGGCTTCGAGCTAAGTTGGGGAGGTTGCTATTGATTAACCGATTGCACTATTGTGTGCTATGTTGATTCTGTCTCTAAGTATGTTGGGAAATTCTGGTAAAGGTTATGGTGCTTCGTAGATGTGAAGAAATACTAGGGTATTTTGAACTGAGGTTGGTAAGGAATGCTTGGTGTATAGAAAAGAGTGATAGCTAATAGTATCCGTATGTAATCATGATCTGCAGTGTCAGAATTCTAATAAGGCACGAGTGGTTCTGTTCAATAAGAACAGTTGAATTACAGCTGAATAAGGGTGAATGATGCCCGAGAATGGTTTTGCAGTGTTCAAGATTTTACTTGTAACAGTCAAGTGTCTCAAATTTGTGCATGTGGCTAAAGATGGTGGTTTCGTTAGAAGAGATCGGTACTTGTGTTATATTATGTGAATGAAGGGATTCTATGTAATCCGTATTGGAAGGTAATGATAACGAATTCAAATCGCAAGAGGTTCTTCAAAATAAAGTATTGTAGGATGTGTATTGATTATAGGCAATTGAACAAAGTGACAGTGAAGAAAAAGTACCCTCTACCGCGCATAGATGATTTGTTTGATCAGTTACAGGGTGCGAGGGTGTTTTCTAAGATCGATCTTCGTTCGAGCTATCATCAGTTGAAGATCAGAGACTCAGATATTATGAAGACTGCATTCAGGACCCGATATGGTCATTATGAGTTTCTTGTGATGTCGTTTGGGCTGACCAACGCCCCAGCAGCATTTATGCATCTGATGAACAGTGTGTTCGGGCCTTATTTGGATTTATTTGTGATTGTGTTCATTGATGACATTCTAGTCTACTCCCGTAGTCAGGAGGAGCATGCTCAGCATTTGAGTATTGTGTTGCAGAGATTGAGGGAGGAGAAGCTATATGCTAAATTCTCCAAGTGCGAGTTTTGGCTCGAGTCCGTAGCATTTATGGGACATGTGGTGTCTCGTGATGGTATTCAGGTTGATCAGAAAAAGATAGAGGCGGTGCAGAGTTGGCCTAGACCGTCCTCAGCTACAGAGATCAGGAGTTTTCTTGGCTTGGCGGGGTATTATCGCCGGTTTGTTCAGGGATTTTCATCCATTGCTTCTTCATTGACTAAATTGACCCAGAAGGGTGCACCATTCGTGTGGTCGGATGAGTGCGAGGAGAGCTTTCAGAAGCTCAAGACAGCTTTGACCACAGCTCCAGTGTTAGTATTGCCATCAGCTTCAGGTTCATATACCGTTTATTGTGATGCCTCGAGAGTGGGGATAGGTTGTGTGTTGATGCAGGAAGGAAAGGTGATTGCTTATGCTTCTCGGCAGTTGAAGCCGTATGAGAAGAACTACCCTGTTCATGATTTGGAGCTAGCCGCCATTGTTCATGCATTGAAGATTTGGAGGCACTATTTGTACGGTGTGTCTTGTGAGGTGTATACCGACCATCGTAGTCTCCGGCACTTGTTCAAACAGAAAGACCTTAATTTGAGACAGCGGAGATGGCTAGAGTTGCTGAAGGATTATGACATTACTATATTATATCATCCGGGAAGGCCAATGTGGTGGCCGATGCTTTGAGCCGGAAGGCGGTCAGTATGGGGAGCTTGGCATATATTCCAGCTGAGGAGAGGCCATTTGCTTATGATGTTCAGGTGCTAGCCAATCGGCTAGTGAGGTTAGATATTTCGGAGCCCAGCAGGGTATTGGCTTGTGTTGTATCTCGGTCATCTCTATATGATCGTATTCGTGAGCGCCAGTATGATGATCCACATTTGGCTGTCCTTAGGGACAGAGTTCAGCATGATGATGCTAGAGATGTCACCATTGATAGTGACGGTGTATTGAGGATGCAGGGCCGGATATGTGTGCCCAATGTTGATGGCCTTCGTGAGTTGATTCCGGAGGAGGCCCATAGCTCGCGGTATTCTATCCATCCAGGAGCCGCGAAGATGTATCAAGATTTGAAACAGCACTATTGGTGGAGAAAGATGAAAATGGACATTGTCGGACATGTAGCACGGTGCCTCAACTGTCAGCAGGTTAAGTACGAGCATCAGAGGCCCGGTGGTGTATTTCAGCGCATTGATATTCCTGAGTGGAAATGGGAGAGGATCACTATGGATTTTGTTACTGGACTCCCTCGGACGGCGAGGAAGTTTGATTCCGTATGGGTGATTGTGGATAGACTGACCAAGTCAGCTCACTTCATTCCAGTTAGTACTACCTACTCATCGGAGCGGTTGGCAGCGATCTTTATTCGAGAGATTGTTCGGTTGCATGGAGTCCCGGTGTCTATCATATCCGATAGGGGTACTCAGTTCACTTCTCAGTTTTGGAGAGCATTTCAGCGAGAGATGGGTACGCGGGTTGAGTTGAGTACAACATTTCACCCCCAGACAGACGGACAGTCTGAGCGCACTATTCAGATCTTGGAGGATATGTTGCGAGCTTGTGTGATTGATTTTGGTGGTTCGTGGGATGAGTTCCTACCACTTGCCGAGTTTGCCTACAATAACAGTTATCAGTCGAGTATTCAGATGGCCCCATATGAGGCATTGTATGGCAGGCGGTGTAGATCCCCCGTGGGATGGTTTGAGCCTGGTGAGGTTAGATTGATAGGGACTGAGTTAGTCCAGGATGCTCTGGATAGAGCAAAGTTGATCCAGGAGAGGCTTCGTACAGCACAGTCTCGTCAGAAGAGTTATGCGGACCGTAGAGTTCGAGAGTTGTCTTTCATAGTTGGTGACAGAGTATTGTTGAAGGTTTCACCTATGAAGGGTGTCATGAGGTTTGGGAAGAAAGGAAAGTTGAGTCCTAGGGTTCATTGGTCCTTTTGAGATACTTAGGAGAGTTGGAGAGGTGGCATATGAGTTAGCCTTGCCGCCCAGCTTATCCAGCGTTCATCCAGTATTCCATGTGTCTATGCTCCGGAAGTACATTGGAGATCCGTCTCATGTATTAGATTTCAGCACCATTCCAGCTTGATGGTGATCTATCCTATGATGTGGAGCCTATTGCCATTTTGGGACGTCAGGTGAGAAAATTGAGGTCTAAGGAGATTGCATCAGTTAAGGTTCAGTGGAGAGGTCGACCCGTGGAGGAGGCCACTTGGGAGACCGAGCGGGAGATGCGGAGCAGATATCCTCACTAGTTTGAGACTTCAGGTATGTTTCTTGACCCGCTCGAGGACGAGCGTTTGCTTAAGAGGGGGAGAATGTGACGACCCGGCCCGTCGTCACGGTAATTACCACCCCGTTATGTTGTAAATACATGTTTTATGATTTTATATCAGTATTAGAGTATATCGGGTGAATTAGGAGTGATTTGGATTGAAAATGAAACAAATAGCATGTTTGAAGAAAGCTTGAATATGAAAAGTCAACCAAGAGTTGACTATTGAGTTAGAGTGCTCGGAACCGGATTCCGATGATTCGACTAGTTCCGGGGGATCATTTATGACTTAGGAGAACAATCGGAATTTAATTTGGAGGCCCGGTGTAGAAATAGGCTTGAATTGGCTAAGGTTGAATTTTGGCGAAATCCGAACGGTAGGTGAGATTTTGATCCGGGGGTCGGAATGGGATTCCGACAGTGGCAGTAGCTTCGTTAGGTGATTTTGGATATGCCTGCAAAATTTCAGGTCATTCGGACGTCGTTTGGTCGGGTTTTTGATTGAATGTGTAATTTGGAATGTTTTAAGAAATTTTAGGCTTGAGTCCGTGTGTAATTGGTGATTTTGATGTGTAGGATGGTGTTTTTATGATTGGAACAAGTTCGTATCGTGTTTTGGGGTATGTTGGTGGTTTTCGTTGAGGTCCCGGGGCCTCGGGGTGAATCCGGACCATCATCCGGCATTTGGAAGCAAGAAGTGATCTGCTGCTGAAATCTGCAGATCACTGGGCATAAAATAAGCCTTCGCGTTCGCGAAGGAAGGTCCCGCGTTCGCGAAGGCCAGGTTCAGTAAGGCATCGCGTTCGCGAGGTCAATGCCGCGTTCGCGAAGGGTGAGGCCAGTTGGTCATCGCGTTCGCGATGGGTTGGATCGCGTTCGCGCAAGAGGAAAAGGTAAGGCATCGCGGACGCGTGGCTTCACGTCGCGTTCGCGTAGAGTAAAAATCCGGAGCCGGGAAGTTGGCCTTCGCGGACGCGTGAAGGTGTGTCGCGTTCGCGAAGGGTATTTTGGGCAGAGCTTCGCGGACGCGTGATAGGCGTCGCGAACGCGTAGAGCAAATTGCTCTGGCAGTGAGTTTAATTACAGAACATTTCGCATACGGGTTCATTAACCCAAAACTCCATTTTTGAGTTCCAAGAGGAGAAATTGACGGGAGATTGCTGGGAAATCATCGGGGTTTCGTTGGAGGTAAGTTTTGTGACTTAATTACATCATTTTAACATGAAATCCTTGGTTAATTCTCTGTAAATGGGAGATTAAATGTGGGTTTTAACCCTAGGCCTAAATTGTAGAAAAACAAGGATTTGAGTGGGCAAATGGAGTCCGATTTTGGTAAAATTGATATGCTTAGACTCGTATTGAGACGAGGGTTCCAGAAATGTGAATTTCGTAAATTTTCGGAATGTGGGCCCGGGGCTCGGGTTTTGACAACTTTGGGAATTTAGATGTAAATTGAGTTGTATTGATTGGGTGTCGTCCCATTGGCCTAAATTGTTGTATTTCTACTGTATTTGATCAGATTCTATATGTGCGGAGCTTGATTCTCGTGGCAAGGGCATTGCGGAGTAGTCGTCGCGCCGTATAGAGGTGAGTAATAGATGTGGGTGATGACCAGCGGGTTCGAAACCCCGGTATACCACTTTGTGACGCTGTATAGCGGCGAGACACGCACACTCTCGAGAGTGCGGGGTCGATCATGAACTGGAGACTACATATTAGTCCAACCTGTTGATACTGTATTATTGGCTATTCTAGAGCCGTCGAACCTCCTTCTCGGATGGTTGCATATATGTATATATATATTGTGATAATGGCCACTCTTGAGCTGAGGAACCCCCTTCTTGGGCGGTTGAGTATACATGTGGGCCGTGAGCCGGTTATTGGATCCCGCGAGGATCGTTATCATTGTCTTATCACATAGACATGCTAGTTTACTACTAGTCCGCAGCTATTTTTGTTATTATGCTAATTCCAATCTCCGGAACTTGGTATTACTGTTTTCTAACCGAAAAATGATAAAAGAGTTTTCAAAAACTACATTTGAGCTTGCGAGGTCGTATCCGCATATTAGCCGACTAGTAGTGGATCGGCCGCACGCTGCACGCCGAGATATATGTTGGATCGGACCGCACGCCGCAAGTGATATCTCTATGAGACGTGCTTGGGCCGTAGGAGCCCCTCCGAGTCCGAACCCCCACAGTGAGCACGGGTACCCAAAATCGGAGTCGGGCCACACGCCGTAGCGGTCATATCATGCATTGCATTGCATTTAGCTACATCCGCTAGCTGTTATGCTATTTGTTGGTACAGGTACAACAGGTACAGTGAAGATTGATTCTATGACAGGGTAGCCGATTATAGCTTTACATAGTGCTTTATTGCGGATTTCTTATCTCGCGCTGTCTTACCCTTGTTTATTACCACCGAGTCCGGCAGTACTCATTTTACTCCCCGCACCTTGTGTGCAGATCCAGGTACCTCTCAGCAGTGATCCAGTAGCTGTGCGAGGCGACGTTTGTGGATATTCGAGGTAGCCGCAGAGTCCGCAGGACCCGACATCCCTTCCTACTGTCTTTGGATTTTGTATTGACATTTCTTTCCGCACTTGGTATTTTGTAAACCCTTATACACTCATGTTCGGTAGAGGCTCATGACTCTTGACCCTTGGTCTATGGGAGTTGATGTATTATGGGACTTGGTTTTCCGTTTTCGTTACATGTATTGTTGTTATTTCGTGAATTAATTTGCTTAAATGGGTTAAAGAGAGCTTCTAGCTCCGTGGTTGATATGGATTGGTCGGGCTGGCAGGGCCCGGTCAATGGGTCATTCAGGGAGATCACTTCCAGGGAGAGGGTCATCAGGGCCATCCCCGTCATATGCTCAGTCCTCTGCGAGTGCACCACCTTCTGTGCACAGTCATCAGCAGGGTAGTTACTCGAGACCCGGTTCAGACGGCAGGAGGTCTCGTCAATCTGGTCGTCCTGAGGTGAGGTCCCAGCAGCAGGGGAGACCTACATGCCCCAAGTGTGGGAGATTTCATACAGATACTTGCTACCTTGACATCCCGGTGTGCTTCGGGTGCGGGGTGAGAGGTCATATTTAGCGGGCCTACCGTGCACCCCGTCAGGGTATAGGTAGGGGATCCGCTCAGTCATCCGGTTCTTCGGCTGCTACATCATCAGTGCGTACTCCAACATCAGCAGGGCATGGTGCAGCTAGGGGTGGAGCTCATGGTAGGGGTGGACCTAGCCGATTCTATACATTGAGTGGCCGCCAGAATGCCGAGGCTTCTCCAGATGTTGTCACAAGTATCTTTTCTATTCAGACTATTGATTCCTATGCTCTTATTGATCCGGGGTCCTCCTTGTCTTATGTCACCTCGTTCATTGCTTCTAGTTTTGGGATAGAACCCGAACAACTTTATGAGCCCTTCTCTGTATCGACTCTGATTGGTGATTCTGTTACAGCCTCACGAGTCTATAGGAATTGTATTGTTACGGTGAGTGGTCGTGTTACCACAAGAGATCTTATTGAGCTTGGGATGGTAGATTTTGATATAATTATGGGGATAGATTGGCTTTATTTGTGCTTTGCTAAGCTTGACCGTTGAACGAGAGTCATGAGGCTCGAGTTCCCTAACGAGCCATTTATTTAATGGAAAGGAAATGGTGAGGTGCCAAGGGGTAGGTTTATTTCCTACCTTAAGGCTTCAAAGATGATTAAGAAGGGGTGTATCTATCATTTGGTCAGGGTAACGGACACTACCTCAGATGTGCCTACCCTCGAGTCCGTGCCAATTGTAAATAAATTTCTCGAGGTGTTTCCGGATGAGCTTCCAGGGATCTCCCCAGATAGGGAGATCGATTTCGGGATTGATGTACTGCCAGGTATCCAGCCAATATCCATTCCACCATACAGAATGGCGCCAGCAGAGTTAAGGAAGTTAAAGGAGCAGCTGAGGGATTTATTAGAGAAAGGGTTCATACGACCGAGTGTGTCACCGTGGGGTGCTCCAGTTCTTTTTGTCAGTAAGAAGGATGGGTCACTTTGAATGTGTATTGATTATCGGTAGCTCAACAAAGTCACCATCAAGAATAAATATCCTTTGCCTCGGGTGGATGATCTGTTTGACCAATTGCAAGGAGAAAAGTTTTCTCTAAAATTGATCTACGGTCCGGGTACCACCAATTGAAGATCAGAGAGTAGGACATTCCTAAGACCGCCTTCAGAACTCGTTATGGTCACTTCGAGTTTTTGGTCATGTCTTTTGGGCTAACCAATGCCCCAACAACTTTCATGGACCTTATGAATCGGGTTTTCAAGCCATTCCTAGATTCCTTTGTGATTGTATTCATTGACGACATCCTCATCTACTCTCGGAGCAGGGAGGATCATGCCATTCACCTCAGAGCAGCATTGCAGACCCTTCATTAGCACCAATTGTACGCCAAGTTCTCGAAATGTGAGTTTTGGTTGGAGTCCGTAGCCTTTCTGGGACATGTTATTTCCAGTGAAGGGATTCAGGTGGATCCTCAGAAGATTTCGACAGTGAAAGATTGGCCTAGAACCACGACCCAGACAGAGATTCACAACTTTTTGGGTCTGGCAGGGTACTATCGGAGGTTTGTAGAGGGATTCTCAACCCTCGCCTCCCCATTGACTAAATTGACGCGGAAGGCAGTTAAGTTCCAGTGATCCAATGCATGTGAGAAAAGTTTCCAGGAACTGAAGTCAAGATTGACCTCGACACCAGTATTGGCCTTGCCAGAAGGCATAGAGGGGTTTCTGGTTTATTGTGATGCCTCCAGGGTTGGCTTGGGGTGTGTATTGATGAAACGCGGAAAGGTCATAGCTTATGCTTCCAGGCAACTTAAGAATCATGAGAAGAATTATCCGACGCATGATTTGGAGCTTGCAGCAGTTGTGTTTGCTTTGAAACTATGGCGGCACTATCTTTATGGAGCTCATGCAGATATGTTTTCAGACCACAAGAGCCTCCAGTATTTGATCAAACAGAAGGAGCTAAATCTGAGACAGCGGCGGTGGTTAGAATTGCTTAAAGACTATGATATAAACATATTGTTCCGTCTAGGGAAGGCAAATGTGGTGGCCGATGCTCTTAGTCGAAAATCCATGGGTAGTTTGGCTCACTTGGGGGTGGATCAGTGACCCTTGGGTCGGGAGGTTTACCAATTGGCCAGTTTGGGGGTTTGCATCTCGGCGTCAGACGAGGGAAATGTTATGGTGCATAATGGAGCAGAATCATCATTGGTGGAAAAAATCAAGGAAAAGCAGTTTATGGATCCAGCATTGGCCCAGGTGAAGGAAGTAGTTATGAATAACAAGACCTCAGCATTTGTACTCAGTAGCGAGGATGGTGTATTGCGGTGTCAAGGTAGGCTATGTGTCCTGGACGTGGACGAGCTTCGGGAGAGAGTGATGGCAGAGGCTCATATTTCCAAGTAATCTGTGCACCCAGGTTCTACGAAAATATATCATGATCTCAAGGAGATTTATTGATGGAATGGTATGAAAAGGGATGTGGCGAGCTTTGTATCTAAATGGCTGAACTGTCAGCAAGTGAAGGCCGAGCATCAACGGCCTGGTGGACTAACTCAGCTTATAGAAATACCAAGGTGGAAATGGGAGATGATCAATATGAATTTCGTGGTGGGGTTACCTCGCACTCAGCGTAAGTTCGACTCAATATGGGTGATAGTGGATCGACTCACCAAATCAGCTCACTTCTTGCCAGTCAAGTCCACTGATACTGCGGAGCAATATGCAAAGTTATATATCAAGGAGATAGTAAGGCTTCATGGCACTCCACTTTCTATTATCTCGGATCGCGGGGCTCAGTTCACATCTAACTTTTGGAAGAAGTTTCAGCAAGGTTTGGGAACTCAGGTGAATCTCAGCACAGCTTTCCATCCGCAGATCGATGGTCAGGCCGAGCGGACTATTCAGACGCTTGAAGATATGTTGCGGGCTTGTGTCTTGGATTTCAAAGGTAATTGGGATAAACACTTACCACTGATAGAATTTGCTTATAATAACAACTTTCATGATAGCATTCAGATGGCCCTGTTTGAGGCATTGTACGGGAGAAGGTGTGGGTTGCCAATTGGATGGTTTGAGGTAGGTGAAGCAGAATTGCTAAGGCCAGATTTGGTGTACCAAGCTATGAAAAAGGTTAAGGTTATTCAGGAGAGGATGAAAACTGCACAGAGTCCCCAAAAATCATATGCAGGCATTCGCCGAAGAGATTTGGAGTTTCAAGTTGATGATTGGGTGTTCTTGAGGATATCTTCTATGAACGGAGTCATGCGATTCGGGAAGAAAGGGAAATTGAGTCCTAGGTATGTTGGGCCATATCGGATCGTTCGAAGGATTGGGCAAGTTGCTTATAGGCTGGAGTTGCCTCCTGAAATGTCCTTAGTGCACCCGGTGTTGCATGTGTCTATGTTAAGGAAAGTTGTTGGAGATCCGTCCACCATCGTGCCAGTTGAAGACATCAAGGTTACTGAAGAATTATCGTATGAAGAAATTCCAATTGCTATTCTTGATAGACAAGTCTGTAAATTGCGAAATAAAGAAATTGCTCCAGTCAAAGTGTTGTGGAGGAATTAACAAGTCGCGGAAGTCACGTGGGAAGCGGAAGATGAGATGAGAGAAAAATATCCCCATCTGTTTGAACAAGTTTAGTAGCGATTGTGTAAACCTTCTTTTTTTTTTGGTAAATGAAGTTTTTGTAAGAACTCAAGTGAAAAGTGAATGATTAAGGCGAAATGCGTATGGTATAATGGTGCTTGGAAATGTATTTCGAGGGCTCTCTAACAGGTGGATATGTCCATATTACAAAGAAAACTCTAGCGAAATTTTCAGAAATTTATGGAGTTAGCCAAATTCGTGGCTATTGATATATTTCATGATGTGAACAAACTGAAGTTACATAAGGAAGGCTAGTGAACGGACCTCAATCCTTATTCGAGGATGAATGATCCTAAGGGGGGGAGAATGTAAGACCCCGAAATTTTTTTCGAGTTATTTAAGATTTCGTCGTGCTAATATAGGCTATATTATTTTATCTCGTGTGCAAATAAGGATTTATAATATTATGGATATCAATTAGATATGTTAATAAGGGTATAAGTCTTATTATAAGTGATTTGGGGTCTAAGGAGAGGCCTAAGTCTAATCCAAGATGGAAAATTGCACATTAGACGAAATCTGTAAAAGAGTGCGCACAAGACCTCACTTTGAACGACCATATCTCCAGTTATATAAGGATGTGTGAGGATCAACCTATCAAATTAAATCTCTTTGAGTCTAGTTTCAAACGCAACAAACCGTTCATCATTTGGAGGTCTATACAGAAAGTTATGATCATGATACTCGTCCGGTGTCAGATACGCAAAATGAACTTCGTGCATCTGAGGCAGAATGCTCAAGAAATGCGCGAAGCTTGCACACTTCGCGCATCTGGGCAACATTTCGCGCACTTGGATAGTTTTAATACCCCAAAGACCGGTCTAGAGTGTTCCTAACACATTTTTGGGATTGTGACTTGCTCTCTCTCAAGAGGGTTTCATCCCAAACTTCATCCCTATGATCTAAGGTAGTATTTTTATAGTTCTTTGAGTAGTTTATACCCCTTAAACACTTATACTAACAAGGATTAATCTTCAAAATCCTTAGATTTTCCTTCTAATTCTTGAATTATTCAAGAACACCTCAAGTGGAGATTCTTAAAATTCTTACTAGAAGAGGTATGTCTATCATCTCCAACTACTCTATGGTGATTATTTATGTAAGATACATACATTAGAACTCATGGGAGGATGATTGGGAGCCATGGGTTCCTAACCTAGGTTATGTTAGTATTGTAGAGGTTGTGAAATGTGTTATTGAGGTATGATTCTTGGTATGGTAGTGTTATGTATGCATGCTTGTGCAAATAGAGTTGTGAGAAGATTGATGAACATAAATAGGTAAAGATTGGATTTTGGAATGAAGGGAAATATTGTAAAAGAGTATAAAAAATCAAGACGCACAACTAGTGTTTGATAAAATGCTGCAAGGAGCTGAAACCATAAATGTCTTCCTATATTTTGTTTAATTTTGCTATGTTTCAAATAGGTTGGGATTGCTAGAATTTCCGAAACATCATAGTAACTTAAGGAAAGCTTAAACGAGGTATGTATGGCTAACTTTGATTCTTGTGAAATCGCCATTGTATGTGCAATTCATTTGGCATGTGTTAATTTGAGGGATTGTGTGTAATTCTTTGAGTTTGTTGTTGAGTATCCAATTCATGTTGAACTATGTGTGGTGTGGTATGGAACATGAACCAAAAGATAAAAAGGGAAATGAAATTGGTACGGAATTGAGAACAATTGTTGTGAGGGCATACATGGTTTCTTGTGGAAAGAAATGAAACACTTGAATTGTGGTAAATTGTTGAACATAATGGTATGGGTACTCTTGAATATGGAAACATTGCAACTTGGTTTTGATATTGGTTTGAAAAGTATTTGAGAACATGAACTAATTTGTAACTTGCTTATTTGCACTTGTTGTGATCTTGTGTAGTGCCTTGTTTGCTGTTTGTGATTATTATGATTGAAACTATATGGTGGGATTGGGTTGCACGCCGCAACACGAAGTAATAAGGTGTGGGTTGGGGTGATAAGGGTTACCGAGGTAATAAGGGTGGCCGAGGTAATAAGGATAGAAAGCGATCGAATTCGCCATTGAAATTGATTTGAAATCATAAATGTGAAATTGTGAAAGGAGACAGCAGGAGAGTTTACAACCCGTGGGGCACTGATTGCCCTTTTGTTTGACTTGATTGTGTTCTTCCATGTTTGTTTAGTTGCTGCCTTCTTTGTTGATCTTTAATTGTATTTTGGGCTGAGAACTGCTTGAGAAGAAGTAAATGTGGAAATATAGTTAGCTGGCTTGATTAATTCTTGGTGTAATTCATTGGTTGTCTTATCATCATGATTTACTTGTTTAAATGGCTTGAGTTTACTTGAGACAAAGCTTGTCCATACATATCAGTACAATTCTAGTGTACTGACATCTCTTTTGCCGGGAACGCTACATTCGTGTTATGATTGTAGGTATCAGTAGCAGGTACTTTAGCTCATCGGCAGTAGCATCCTTCATCTTTCACTGCCCGTTTTGGTGAGCCCCTTTCTTCCTCGCGGCCCTGCGTGGCTCACGCCACTTATGTATTAGACATTATTTTGATTTTGTAAGGTATAGCCGGAGCCTTGTTACCGGAAAATATCGTATCCTCCTTTGTAATCCTAGAGGCTCCGAAGACAGTAAATTTTGGGATTATGGCCTATGTATATATATGTCGTGCGTTGTAAAAATTGTAAACTTGTTAAGAAGTAAAATGTGTTGTTATGTTGTAAAAGGTATGATTTTTATTATAAATTGGTAAAGTCCTTGGTATTCTAACTAATGAACAACACAAGGGTAACTCATGGGATAGAAAGGCACCGAGGTCCGCTTGACTGTGGCTACCCGGTTGGGCGCCGGTCATGTCCCTCGATTTGGGGCGTGACAATATGTTGACCTTTTGACCAATCCATGTGTCATGCCACATCACCTTTAATATCAATTTAGTTTTTTTCCAATACAGATAGTCCCCCCACTTCTCATTTATTTATCAATTAAATATTTGGAAAGTGGATCCTCATTAAAAAGGGAATTTTGGTCATAATTAATGCTATGTCAGTGTCGACTCTTCAATTGTCTTTTCTATTTAATGCACCATATACGTGTCATTTCCTCACTAGTTCTGCGGTTCTACAGCCTTTTTCTAAGACTCTTATAACTTCACTATTCACGAAGTGATGATTACCTTTTTTATAGGCTTTTCATCATTATTCTTCTAAGTTATCGACGGTTGAGTTTATAAACTTATTCCTTTGTCTTCTTCTTCACAAACTTCTCACCAAACCTTCTTGTTCTAGTTTATATTGTCTGTAACTCACTTTTTCTGTCAATAATATGCTCACCATTTCGTCATCAAATCCCAACCCAAAAAGAGTTCCAATACTTGATAGTTTCCCCAACGCTCTTGCTAGATATAGAAGAGGCAGAGGAGGTGTCCTTCGTGGCGTAGGGTCGATGCGTGGTGGTACTTCTGGTTCCACCATCCTTGCTAGTTCTAGCATCTCCTCTAGAGGTTCCCTATCTAATAAATCCTCTTCTAAAGGAAAAGAACCTTCTGAACCTCTTGAAAAGCTCGTACCGTCAGATTTATCTTTTGAACATGACAAAGAATCCCTTCGTGAACAAGTGATTAAATTAGAGAAAGATGATAAATATCCTTCTTTAATTACTGAACCGTTGATTCAAATTGTTCGAAAAGATTGCTGTTGGAGAGATAATACCCCCATAGTCATCCTCAACCTTAGCCAGAGAATAACCTCTTATAGAGCTAGTTTTTCTTGCGTTTACACTTATCCCTTCACTTTGGGATTTATTCCTGCCATTGACCCAGTTATTCTTGATTTTTGTTGTTTCTTCAAAATCTATTTGGCTCAAGTTGGCCCCCTTGTATGGAGAGCTGTGGCATGCTTGAGGTATATGTCGGCCAAAGCAGATATTGATTTTACTTTTCCTCATCTGATTCATCTTTATCACTCCAAGCTATTTCGTATTGGGGTTTTTACCTTATCTGCAAGATGTAAGAGGGTTTTGATAAAACCCAAGGATATTAATGACCGTGGTTGGTACACATGATTTGTAAGTGTTCCTATAGTTGATTTGGTAGGTGGATCAAACATTCCCTTTCCTGAAAAATGGAACATGGCATGTAAGTATTTTATTTCTTACCGTGTCTGTTTTTGTTAGTTCAACTTTTTTCTAATCTCATTCTACTTTTTGATAGCAACCATGAGAGATGTGGAACTCATTCCTAGCTTCCGTGTTTGGGTAGACGCTATATTGAAGGCCGTGCCTATGGAGGCACGAACTTGGAAGTCAATTTCCAACAAATATGGTTGGAAAGTTAAGACCCACGGTATACATCTATCATTACTTTACGTATGCTAAACTTTTTCCTCACCCAGTTAATTTTCTATCCTTTTTATTATTAGGATTTGCAATTCGAGGGATGTCAGCTGAAGTAGCTATTACCCTTATAGCTTCTTCCAGTACTCCCTTAGCTTTGGAGAGGGCACAAGCCATACTGGCAAAGAGGAAAATAGTTGAAGAAGATTCTGATGTTGATGAAGATAAATATACTTCTTTGACAACTCGTCCTAGGACTAGGAGGCGCGTGGTGGTTTCTGAGGATGAAACTAAAGATTCTCCTGCTCGTACCTCTGAGCCTGTTACTATTATATCTGATGAAGAAACCGCTCCAAGGGACACTCCTGAATCCATCCAACACCTCTTCATTAAGGTTTTTGAAGGTGGTGACTTTGGTCCGGTTTTAGATGAAATCCCTCTTTCATCTTCTATTTCTGTCCCTTCTGTTCCTCTCATTATTTCAAGTGTTTTACTTGCTACTTCGTCCGTTCCTATTTCTTTACCATTTCTGCCCCCTTACCTGTTCCAATCTCTTCAAATTCTGCTGTTTTCACCTCTTTTACCGTCCCTCTGTCAATAGTTCCCCCTTCTTCTGTTAGTCATGTAGAATAGGGTTTTAGTAGCAGAAGCATGGACATGAAGATAGTGACACTTGAGGTTCCCGGTAATGGCAGTCTTTTGAGGAAGTCAGGTGGAGTAGACGTTTGGCTTGAACCCTTAATTGGGGAAGTGGAAAAAAGGAAAATGGACAGTCACAGTTGTTTGACTTTGTTGAACGATATAGTTCATTGTACCTTGAAGGTATTTTTCTTTCCTTTTTTCTTTTTAGAAGAAAAATCTCTTTTTTATTCTCACTTATATATACCATTTTTGCAAGCTAATCTTATAGGCACGGAACTCATGGGAAGAGTTTCCCTTTTAAAGAAGAAGGCTCGTGAAGCTGATCGAGTTGTTCTTAAGGCTGATAAGACAGCTAGGGAAGCTGAAAATAAAGCAACCAATTGGCAAAAGCAGTTAAAAAATGCTTAGAAAAAGATAAAGGATTTGCAAGAGAGCAATCGCAATTTGGAGCAACAAAAACAAGTTCTAACTTCTGAACTAGATGGAGTCAAGGCTTCTTTTAGCAAAGTGGAGAAGGAAAGAGAGCGCCTGGAATGTTCTTTTTCTGAACAATTATCAAAGTCAAGTGACGAGATTAGAGAACTTAAAGTTTTGTTGAGTAAGAAATAAGAATACGCGGGAGAGCTGGTACAAAACTTATCTCAAGCTCAAGCTGATTTACAAGCTTCCTCTGATAAGGCTCATGCCTTAGAAGATTCTCGTGCCTCCCTTGAGGCTACCCTTAATTCCACTTTGAATGAAAACCAAACATTGAAAAATTATCTTACCTCGTGGCAAAAGGGATTATGCACTTCTTGAGGAGAGCTTTGATTCAGAGGTAAGTTGGGCTTTCCTTAACTCTCGTCCTGATGCTTTAATGGAGGCAGTCAAAAGAACTTTGATTTACAATCGGAATTGGCCAAGTTTTAAAGACTATTGAAATGACTCAACAACCACTTGACTTTCCTTCTCCATCAGATGAGACTCATGTGGCTGATAAACCTTCCAATGAAGGAGCCGCTTCTATTGAAGTTTGAAATGTTGCAATTCCGACCCTTGAAGATGAAACTTTAACAACTCAGCCTGCAGAAGTTGAAGCTTCTGTGACTCTTACTTTCCTTAATGATCTTCACATTCCAACTACTGCTACTCCTTCAAAGGCTGATTCCGTACCTGTGATTGCTTCTGAAAATGAAGTTAATATTGCAACTTCAGAAGTTTCAACCCCTTCAGTAAAGAGTTGAAAATTTTACTCCTTTGTTTTTTAAAGTAGTCTCTCCCTTAAATTTTAAGGGATTTTATGGGTTAAGTCCCCAGTTACTTTAGTGGGGCGTTTGTAAAGACATTATATGACTAAGTCTTTTATATTAAGAAGTTTTATAAGTACTTCTTTATATTTTATTCTTGCCTATCTTCTTATTAAGACTTATAGCTTGAAAATACTTTACTTTCACGGTCCTCTTAGGTGAAGGGGGCTTTGGTGGTTCTTGCCTGTTTTTCAAGTAAGCTTGATTTCCTTTCTCACTAAATAATTCAGTGAGATAACCTTGTTTCAATAGATGGTCCACTTTACTATGTAAGAATCTACATTCTGAAGTCATATGCTCGTGATCATTATAAAATTCACACAAATGATCTAGATTGCACGTGTTTTGATTTGATCGCATCTCCTTCGGCCACCGTACCTTATCTCCCATGCTTCACAAAAGAGCTGCGAGCTCGGAGGTGGTAACATTGAAATTATACCCACCGAATCTTTCTTTCAAACTTCCATCATTGTCATGTGGCTCTTGTCAATTTCTATCATTTCTAGATCTCGAAGAAGAGCCATATTCCCTATTTCTTGATTTTTTATCATATCGTTGATTTTCATGTTTTGTTCTTGAATCTTTTCCGATAGGGCCCAAATATGGATCGTATCTATTTGTACCTGATCGTTTTTCAGTTTTGGACCTTCTGGATGTGCTCCTTTCATTATGGGAGTGTTGAGGTAAGGTATCCTCTTCAATTCTGAGTTTTGTGCTATACCTGTTATAAATATCGTTCCAAGTGGTTGCAGGAAATTCACGAAGGCTTTCTTTAAGCCTTCTCGTGGCTTCAGAACTTTTATCGTTCAAATTGCTTGTAAAAGCTATTATAGCCCAATTATCTCGTACACGGGGTAAAGTCATTCATTCTCGTCGAAACCTATCAACAAAATCTCTGAGTAACTCTGTGTCTGATGGTTTACATTTGAAAATGTCCTCCATTCATTTTTCAACCTTTTGCGCTCCTGAGTGTGCTTTTATGAAAGAATCTACAAGCTCAGCAAAAAGGTTTATAGAATTTTCAGGCCACCTTGGTGAGTTTGTCTCCAAATTTTTTGACCAATACAGACTCAATCTCATATTTAGTCAGATCATTTCCTTTGACTCCAGTAGTGAAAGTCGTCACGTGATCTCGTGGGTCGGTTGTGCCGTCATATTTTGAAATGTCAGGCATTTTAAACTTTTTAGGGATAGGAAGAGGAACAACAATTGGTTTCCATGATTGCTGTGAGTGCTTATCCGCATCTATCCCTTTGGTTATTGGGGGAACACCAAATATTTGCTCGATCCGCTCGCTTTGCTCTAGCTGTGCCTGCAAAGTTAGTATCAACTTTGGTAAATAAGAATTATTTGTATTGCCTAGATCCATTTATCGTGGTTCACTGGGGGTCCTTTTATTTGTGTTATCAAGGCTAGAATGAGGATTCTCCAATGTATTGTTATTAGGAAAAGGAGTACATGGAGTAACAGATAACATGTTAACTAACGCTTGAAGAGCTTGGCTAACCCGTGCATCAATTACTCTTTATAGAGCTTCCTCTGGTCCCTCGAAACGTTGTGACTGCTCTTGCTCATCGGCATGTGATAGAGGTACAGGAGTACCCTCACGAGACTAACGTGGAGATATTTGAGGGGAAGGAACTATGTTAACATTGTGCAAGTCCCCTTGAGCATGAGGGATTTGGTTTTCAATAGCATTGTTGTTGTTGTTGTTGGTGTTTGACATGATGTTAACAATAAGTAAAATGTGCAAGCTTGGAAAGAATAGATTATCAGATTCCCGGTAACAGAACCAATTTATTTAACCAAAATATGGAATTTCAGTTAAAACTAGAAAATAAGAGAAAAATCGGGTTACTAATAATCAAGAGACCGAAAAATATAATAGGCTTCCACTGAATAAAAATAAGCAATAAAGAAATTTGTATTCCAATATGATGTCAATGATTTTTCTTGTGTCCCTACAAATGATAAGACTTCTTCCTTTTATACTTGTTCCTAGGTAAAAGAATGAAACCTAAGCTTTAATGAGACAATTATGAGTAATAAATAACATTGAATAAGCCGTTACGCAATCATTCCTATCAAATACCAATTCTCCAATGGATCAGATATTTAATGCTGAATTTGGACTCCTTTTCGTCTTTGAATTTATATGTTTAATGCCTTTTGTTCCGTTGGCTTTAAATGACTCGTGTCTAAAACCGCTTTTCGTGCCTGTTTACTTTCCTTTTTCCGTATCTTCTATCACCAAATTCTTGTCCTTTGAATCTTCATGAATCCCCAAACTTAAATGCTTCATTTAGGTACAAGATACGTATCTAAATTGAACCTCGTGTCTATTCTGAGTTCTTCTTCTCAATTAACTATTATTTGTTGACCTTTTGACCAATCCACGTGTCATGCCACGTCACCTTTAATATAAATTCTATTTTTTCCCAATACAGATTTGACATGAGATTTTTTAAAGTACATATAAATGATTATGGTCCATTCATGATGTGAATGTGACAACATGTAATTTATTAATACATATTTATTTTTGGAAGAATATGAACATGCTAGTATTAATGAATATACCACACTCACCTCTAGAAGCAGGTTGGGATAATATAAGAAAATAATGTTATTATTATGGCTTCATTAGTCACGTGCCCATTGTACGCCAAAATATTTTGGTGATGTGATTATTAAAGGGATTGTAATGCAAGGAACAAATTTTGTATAGAATTCTGACCATGGCCATAATGGTATAATTTTTTCTTTGAAAGAGATATTCACCACATGGATGTTGATGAATATCAGGTACTACAATATTAATCGAGAACTATAAAATAGCCAATTATTACTATTTTAGAGGAATAAAATATATTATCAATACGACATTGTGTTGCAGTAAGTCTCAAAAAAATTAATTGAGTTTTTAAAGTATTCGCGACAACGGTTTGCTATATTGAGACTATAAATAAATAAAATATTTAATATTTTCTACTACTACAACTTGTAGCGGAGTAATATGTATGTGAAAAGTTACCCATTTATTCTCCAATTTGTGCTACAAAAACAAAAGAATACCACAATAAAGCCGAAGTTTATTGATATAAAAAACCTATATAATAATAAACTTTGAGTTTGTTCACAAATGCACATGTCATTGTGTAAACCTGAAGTTTATCAATATTGATAATTTATCAAATTGGCATAACTAGTTCAGCCATATCAATTTAAGTATGATATACAAAAATAAAAGAGAGTTCATATGGGTAAATATTAAGAACTAGAAATTTCTTTACATATTCTCAAATGTTGCTTGTTCTCATTAATTAATATACCAACAAAAAATTGGGGTTGAATCCCATGAATGCAGGAAATATCAAAGGTGAATATTGGCTCCTTCACTTGCCATGTATACAACATAACATGCATCTATGAGATAGTTACATGCGCGATTATTATTAACCCGCAACATGGTGTTTGTGAGATAACTTGCTCAATAATTTAATTTAGAGCATAATTTCTAAATTTTTTATTCAAGACAGTTCATCTTGATAAGTTAGTTTATATCACAGTTGGTTTAGCGAAATTATTTATTGAGTGCCTCCACTTAATAGCTAAACTATTTTGATAGTTTATATGAGTCCACCAAACTATAGAGTACCTATTCCTCTATGAGTTTTCACTGAGAACACTAATAAAACAATAAGTAAATAAGATAGAGAGTTTTACGTGGAAAAATCCCTACTCAAGGGGCAAAAAAATCACGACCTACACTGGTAGAATTTTAACTTTACTATGAGCAACATTTAGATAAAACATATGCAATCTAGGAATTAAACTCTTAATCCCTCACTAACGCGTAATACACCTATTACAAGCCACTTTGAAATACTCCTATTACAAAGACTTCAACTCATGACTAACTCTATTCACGACACAAACACAAGGGGTTTATGATTTTACAAAGGGGTTCCTAAGCAACGCTTCTAGCTAAGAAATTTAGGAATTAGAATAAGAAAAATCACAAAGTTACAACTCAACTAAGGACAGCAAAATACTAGATTTAGGAACTGGTTCGTAGTAGCGTTAAACTTTGTTCTTCAGGCTTTTGAGAATTAATTTCACTATTGAAAAAGGCTTGAATGCTTGAAGTGAATTCTCAGGCGTTCAAGTGATGTTTTGTTGTAATACCCTTGGTAATACACCTTTGATGACATCACTTGAATGAAGTAAGTACTTGGTTGGTCAAAGGACAAGTGACTCTGAAACTGCTGCACTGTGTGCACTATTTATGTGGCAGTCACTTTTCAGCTGTGTATAGTTGACTTTCATACTACTGTCAGGGGAACAAAATGGATTAGGTGCATGTCTTGTTTCTTTATTCTCTACACTTGCAAAAGTTCATATTGGTTGGAGTTTAGGCTTGAATTCGTTCATTAGTGAAGTGTACCAAGTGTGTCAGGTTCCTTATCTGTTTCTTGACAGTAAGCTTGTTAGATCATCAAAACATAAGGCAAAGACATTGAAAACCCATCAATTTCCCCCTTTTTAATGATGATAAACTTAGACACTTATAACATAAATTTAGAGTAAAAATAACCATATGAGGTAACGGGAACTTCACAAATTTCCCCTAATTTTATGCTTCCATCTTAATCAGATCCTTGTTTCACTTATACTTCCCCTTTTTGGCATCATTAAAAATACACAAGCATGCAAACAACATAAAGAAGTCCGGCCTAGCAAACTCGTGACACATATGTACACACAACATGATAGAGAAGAGAAACAGAGAGTGCAAGCATTTAGACAAAAAAAGAGGATAGTTTTTATATATAAAATGTTGAAATTGGGAGCACTACTGATACATCCCATCCACATCAAAACAAAAGAAACAAACACAACTACCAAGTCATTTAAAACAACAAAAACAAAATCCAGAAACTAGTCATTAAAAGGGTTGCTTAGGGGGCACTAGGAGTAGAGGGCTTGGAAGCTACAACAAGAGTTTGGAGAACTAGGTTTATTTGGGCATTGACTGAATTTTGCTCATTGAGCAGTTCTGCTTTCAGGTTCTCCACTTGTGAGCAGAGATCATCATTTTCTTTTGTCAAACGAACCACTTCCTCATTTGACTCTGGGGACCCTTGGGCCTACTGACTGTAACGACCAGACCGGTCATTTTGAGTACTAGCGCTCCGTGGAGGCCATGAACAGCTTCATTTCGGGTATTATGACTTGTTTGCACGGTCGAAATCTTAATTCAGGGAGATGGAGTTATATTTAAATGAAAATTTCCATTATAGAAGCTTTAAGTTGAAAGAATGAACTTGGATTGGATTTTTGAGTAAACAACCTCGGAATCAGGATTTGAAGGGTACAGCAGGTTTGTATAATGATATTGGACTTAGGCGTATGCCCGGTTCAGGTTTTGGATAAACCGGGAGCATTTTGGCACCTATTGTGGAAGTTAGCATTTTGGAAGAAATTTTATAAGTTTGACTTGAAGTGCATTTCAGCGTTATCGATGTTTGTTTGGAATTTTGAGACTGGACGTAGCTCCGTATTGTGATTATGGATTTGGGAGCGCGATCGAAAATGAATTCGGAAGTCCGAAGGTCATTTTGGAGTCGTTTGGGTAAAGGTAGGAATTTGAAGGTTTTTTAAGAAGCTTGACCGGAAGTGGAAATTTTGATATCGGGCTCGAAATGTGAATTTCATGGTCCGGATAGCTTCGTTAGGTGATTTCGGACTTAGGAGTGTGTCCGGAATATTTTTGTGATGACCGGTGTAGAATTACACTTGAATTGGCAAAGTTAGTATTTTGGCGAATTTCGGTTGATAGGTGAGATTTTGATCCGAGGGTCAAAATTGAATTCCGAAAGTTTCTGTAGCTTCGATATATCATTTTGAACGTGTGAGCAAAATTTGAAGTCAATCGGATGCGATTTGATAGGCTTCGGCATTGAAAATAGAAGTTGGAAACTTCAAAGTTTATAAAGTTTGAATCAGGGTGTAATTCATGGTTTTAGAGTTGTTTGATGTGGTTTGAGGCCTCGAGAAAGTCCATAATGTGTTTTGGGGTTGGTTGGTATGATTGATTGGGGTCCCGGGGCCTCGGGTGTGTTTCGGGTTGTGATCACGCTCTTATTTGATGTTTCAACCTTTGCTTCTTTGAACATAAAGGGGTACCATATTAGGTAAATGATCTCCAAATTCAGTTTTGTTTGAACCATTAGATCCGTATTGTAATTTTGGAGCCATAGCAAAACGAATCGTCGAATTTGGACATCGTGTGAGGAAGTTATGCTCATTTCCATGCCGAGAAAAGTGCTGGTGTCTGTCAGAACCGCAGAAGCGGAATTTGACCGTGGATGCGGAACCGCAAAAGCGGAAATAGAACCGCAAAAGCGGTCCCGCCTATGCGAAAAGTTTCCGCAAAAGCGGAAAATGGGCCTGGTCAATGTTTAAAACCGAGAAGTATAGTATTTTGGGCATATCTTGAGTTTTAGAGCTCCGATTGAGGTGATTTTCACGGTGTTGTTCTCGTCTCATCAAGGAGGTAAATATAAGAACTTTATTTTGATGTTTCTCTATGATTATTTCACTGTTAATGGAGGGTTTGAGCCCTAGGCCTAAATTTTAGGAAATCTTTGATTTGAATGGGCAAACGGAGTCCGATTTCGATAAATTTTATATGCACGGACTCGTGTTGAGAAAAGGAACCCGAATACATAACTTTCATAATTTTTTGAGAAGCGTACCGAAAGTTAGGTTTTGGCAACTTGTGGGTTTTGGTGTATTTTGAATTGTTTTGGTTGGGTAATGCCCAATTGGCCTATTTTGATGTGATTCTATTGATTTTTATCAGATACTACGCCTATGGAGGCCGACATTCGCGGCAAGAGAGTTGTCTCTTAGCGGTTTTGTACCGGAGTCGAGGTAAGTGGCTTGTCTAACCTCGTGTGGGGGAACCTTCACCCCTAGGATATTATGTGATAGTTGAAAAGCCTTGTACGCGAGGTGAAGGGCGTGTACATGCGCTGGTTGTTGTAACTCAGTTTACTTGAATTGTCCGATTAGTGATATTCCTGTTCTTAGTTGATTAAATTGTTACATTTACCTGGTATTCACTAGAAAATCATGACTAGATAGGATTTATCTGTCTATTTGCCCAATTGTCTTATTTGAATTTCTTGAAAAAATTGTTGATACTAGTTTTTGGTGAAGTTGTAGTTTAGCATATTATATTCTCCCCGTGCGTTTCTTTATTTGTTGTGTTGGTGGATTGCGGTTTCGATTCCCGGAGATCCCAGGGCTGTGGGTTCGATTCCCAGAGACCCGGAGTGGTATTGTTTGCGGACTGCGGGTTCGATTCCCGGAGATCCTAGGGCTGTTGGTTCGATTCCCAGAGACCCGGAGTGATATTGTTTCTGGACTGCGGGTTCGATTCCCGGAGATCCCGAGTTATTGAGATATGGATTGCGGGTTCGATTCCCGGAGATCCCGAGTTATTGAGATATGGACTGCGGGTTCGATTCCCGGAGATCCAGAGTTATTGAGATATGGATTGCGAGTTCGATTCCCGGTGATCCTGAGCTATTGATACAATATGCAATTTATTTGGATAGAGTTGAGCCACTCGGAGTCGGATACTCGTGGCAACGGAGTCGTTTCTGAGTTATTGATTGAGTTTGTTACTTGCTGTTTTTTAATTGTAGACGGTTGCGGTAATCACTTTATTGTTGTTATTTCGGAATTATTATCATTTAAACTGCTTAATATTGTTAATATCATAATGTTATTGTTTCTCTCAGTAGGGCCCTGACCTTCCTCGTCACTACTCCATCGAGGTTAGGCTTGGCACTTACTGAGTACCGCCGTGGTGTACTCATGCTACTATTCTGCACACTTTTGTTGTGCGGATCCAGGTACATCAGGACAAGCTCATACTAGGTGATTCAGCAGCACTTTGGGAGACCTCGAGGTATGATCTGCTACGTCCGCGGATCCGGAGGCCCTCCTTCTATTCTCATAGTATTAGTAGATGTTTTCCTTCATTTCGTTGTTAGATACTCTTTACACATAGAGCCACGATTGTATACTCTCTTTTAGTCCGTGTTGCCCGTGGGATTCCGGGTCTTGGAGGTGTTTTATACAGTGTGTTTGATGGGTGTATCTGCCAAGCGGCACGGATTACATTTCCTTTTTATACTATTTTCCGCTGTTTCTTAATTAATGTTCAAAAAATGGTATATTCCGTATTGTGTTAGGCTTACCTAGTCGCGAAGACTGGGTGCCGTCATGACAGGTTCACAATTGGTGAACTAGGGTCATGACAAGTTGGTATCAGAGCTCTAGGTTCATAGGAGTCATGGGACACATACCGGTTATTTAGAGTCTCGTTGATCGATACGGAGACGTCCGTATTTATCTACGAGGGGCTATGTAACTATTTAGGAAACTCTTCATTTCTTTTGAATTCCTTATCGTGCGCCATTTATTCAGTTGGAGCCTATGTCATACGTTCTTTTGCATCCACTCGTGTATTAAAATACGCCGACGGTTCATGACGCTGCAGAGGGATTCCAAGGGAGTCAAGAATTTACTCAACGATTGTTACCGCGTGTCATCCATATCAATAATGCAAGAGAATTGAGAGATCTTCAATTGCGCACATGGGGGGGGTGCACTAGGTTCTGACATTTGGTTGATAAGTACTATCTTGAGAAGGTTTACTTAACTGCCTAATCGTCATGGTAATGGTAGAATCACAATGTGGATATAGATCTAAAGATAGTTGGTGGTAATAAGACTATATGGTTCAAATAGGATATCTATTTAGCGAAGGATTCAGCCAGTAGAGATACTGGGGGAAATGAGTTTAATTATCTTAAGAAGGACATGTACCAAACGAATGTCTTGGACTGTCTTATGATGAAGATGTACAAATGATAAAGGCTATTGTCATGGATTTGCAAGATGTATCTTAAGGCTTCGTGCCAAGTGAAAGGATTTCGCTACCAACGATCAAATTATGGGTCATGTGTCATATTAGATTTGGCCTGTGATGCATTTAGGTGTTATTCAAAAAGTTCTTGAAAACTTGCGGATGGGAAAGAATTGAGGCTCGTATGGTATGATGTTGGGACTTTTGATGTTTCTGTGTCCCTAATAAATTCTACCTTTCATTATCAACATGGAAGATTTCGGCGAAGGCTACATGGTGTTTCTTAGGTGCGAGAATCACAGTATGTCTTAAGCTGTCGCGGTAAAGAATGCTCGATTCATGGAGCGAGAAGATGGTTGGTTGTATTAGGATGAGGTCATACCCTATGGTGTCAAGGCGCTAATAGAGCACATGTGGTTATATTCGTTGGATCAAGTGAATTGCAGTTGAATAAGAGTAAATGACTTGAGAGAATGGTTCTAATGTGTTCGAGAGTTGTGTAATAGTGACCTTGAGCTAAGTGGGAGAGTCCCACCGCTTACGATGGGGTCGCATGGTTAATTACCTGCGTGAATTCTGGGTATTAGCATTAATGGGCTATTGCAGCTACATAAAAGGACCATGAGTGGTAATTGAGTATATGAATTGTTGAATGCATGTTATGGCTAGCCTTACTGGCTCATGTTCAAACTTGAGGGAAAATTCATGATTTATGCCTCGTATAGGTGCAGGATTCGAGGGAAGTGATCTCGCTGGGTGCTTTATCGAGAGGGTATTCACATGTTATAAAATTCAGTTGAGTTGGTTGCATACTTGGACAAGTCAGAGTCGGATGGCTCTCAATAGCGGTCCTAGTGAATTCAAGAGGTAAAGTATGGTGCCTGATAATTCTGAGTCTATAAGTACAGTTGAGAGTCAAGCTTTTGAAGTAAATTATGAAGAAAGGCACAAAATGTTCTATGATTTTTTGACTTGTGGTGTAGCATTTGAGAGACATGAAATGGTCGTCACTTTTAGACAACACGGCCTCATGATTTAAGGTCACTCGGGGTGAGTGCGGTTGGAATAAGTTAGGTATTGAAGGGAAATATTAACATTTCTAAGGCAATCAAGGATAAACTGGAAGGAAGTAGATTGATTAGACATAGTTGAGTTAGCATATTAGTGTCAATGATCGGTTCATGTAGCGTGATCAAGTTATGCATGTAATTTTTGGCGGTGAATTTGAGGCTTGTAGGCCACAGTGATTGATGTTATTCTGAAGTATTCTTCTGTTAGGGCTTGTTATGAGCAGGCGGATCTCGGAAAGGGTTATGGTGGCTTGGACCACTACTTAGAGATTGGCATATTCGATAGTTATGAGAATTCGCATGTATGTTGCTATAGTTCTCCTGAAATGAGTTAAATGGGAAGTCCTATGTGATGAAGTATTAGCCTATCGTCAGTTCTAGAGTTGTGATAGAAATCGTGTCTATCGTATATCGGCACGTGAGGTGCAGTAAGTGGTATGGAATTTGAAGTAAGGACCAAGGTCTTAGTTTGGTCAATTAATGTGATATAAAGAGCTTGGTGAGTAGGAAAGGAGTTTCAGTGTTTTGAGTAAGATAGGTATTAACGTCAGTATCACTTGAGATCAGTGTTCTGTGGGAAGGGCTTTGTATCCCGGTTGGGGACTCCTGATCGCTTTTCAGTGTTAGTGCAGCCGGTGGGTTGAATGTGCAGGCCCGTTTAATCATTCGGAAGATGGTGGGAGCTTGTCCCACAAGAAGATTGTATAGGTGTGGCCTGTAGTCACTTGATTGGTTAGAAATTTAAACCAAGTATGAGGATTTTGGTGATATCATCCATTTGAGAATTTATGCCTCGAGGGCACTCTGCTTATTGGGTTATAGACCTGTGAAACATTATTGACTTATCTTGGCACGACCAGGATAGACTTAAGGTCGCTGGATAGATTTAAATGTGGAAGTGAGCCTTGCATCAGGCCGGTTGTGTTTCTTCCAGCAATGCGCCCTTTATAGAGGGATAGTCGCGGTCTTATTTCGCGGTTAGTTAATTCATGAAAAGATATATTGCACCGTATGAGTTGTGAGACGGCTTGGTAAATTCCTTATGTGTTGAGGTTCCGCTCAGCGGTGATGTTATATGAGCATGATGGCTCTTGAGACTCAGATCATATATCGCACCTCAGTTGTGCTTGAGTTTGTAGCTTATAGCGCTATATGTTTCATTGAGTCTGATATCATGCACCTTAGTGTGCTTATGATCGATATTTAGTATTTTGATGTGATGACCTATTCAACTCGACGTATGGCTCCTTGTGTGAGTTTTATATTGTTGGGATCGGGTGGCACGCCGTCATGGTTATATTGTTTGGATCGGGTGGCAGGCCGCCATGGTTATATTGTTTGGATCGGGTGGCATGCCGCCATGGGTATATTATTGGGATCGGGTTGCACGCCGCAACAGTGTGATGTTTATTTCAGTGTTCATATTTTCTTTTATGTGTTCTATTTTCTATTTTCTGAGGAAGTCCATGTTAGTGTAAGAGTTGAATAGTTCTCTCTAGTGTTCGCTTTCCTTTTGTATCACGTACGAATTAGTAGCCTACTGGCACATTGTGTCATCTTGCAGGACTTTTGATTATGTTTGAGGTGGCTTATCGCCTGAGCAGTTCGTACTGGGTGAGATGAGGTTATGGGATTTGGGGTCAGTGCAAACTGATTATATGAAGTATATTATAGAGAAAAAGATCATTCTCTGGTTTAGGACAAGGTAATGGATCTTGTCAGGAGTATAGACCCAATGAATTGTTGATTCAGTAGTTGGTTATGGATATCGGCACATCTCTTCCGTCGTGTCAGTATTGTAAAATTTAGAGCGAGCCCTATGTAGATCATGAGGTGCAATGGGAGCATCTAATTCGTTGAATTTTTGGCTAATTTGATCATAAAATATTATCGCGGTCCTGTGGATTTTGTGTTGCAAGGTAAGAATCCAGGAAGGTTATGCATTCATGTTTGAGGACAGCGTTTGAGGAATATCGAGTGATCTCTTGATGAAAACAGGCATGACATAGAATTCCGGATGTTGAAATTAGGCTCTAAGACTTATTTGTTTGAATAAAAGGGAATATCTTCAAATTATATCAGGCTAATGTGCTCAGCTGAGTTCTGGAAGCACAGGAAGGTGCATAAGATGCTAAAAAAATGATTTCAGACTACTCCAGTACAGTTCTCAGCACGTTCGAGGACGAACGTATGTTTAAGTGGGAGAGAATGTAACGACCAGACCGGTCGTTTTGAGTACTAGCGCTCTGTGGAGGCCATGAACAACTTCATTTCGGGTATTATGACTTGTTTGCACGGTTCAAATCTTAATTCAGGGAGATGGAGTTATATTTAAATGAAAATTTCCATTTTAGAAGCTTTAAGTTGAAAGAATGAACTTGGATTGGATTTTTGAGTAAACGACCTCGGAATCAGGATTTGAAGGGTCCAGCAGGTTCGTATAATGATATTGGACTTGGGCGTATGCCCGGTTCAGGTTTTGGAAAAACCGGGAGCATTTTGGCACCTATTGTGAAAGTTAGCATTTTGGAAGAAATTTTATAAGTTTGACTTGAAGTGCATTTTAGCGTTATCGATGTCCGTTTGGAATTTCGAGACTGGACGTAGCTCCGTATAGTGATTATGGATTTGGGAGCACGATCGAAAATGAATTCGGAAGTCCGTAGGTCATTTTGGAGTCGTTTGGGTAAAGGTAGGAATTTGAAGGTTTTTTAAGAAGCTTGACCGGAAGTGGAAATTTTGATATCGGGCTCGAAATGCGAATTTCATGGTCCGGATAGCTTCGTTAGGTGATTTCGGACTTAGGAGTGTGTCCGGAATATTTTTGTGATGACCGGTGTAGAATTACACTTGAATTGGCAAAGTTAGTATTTTGGCGAATTTCGGTTGATAGGTGAGATTTTGATCCGAGGGTCAAAATTGAATTCCGAAAGTTTCTGTAGCTTCGATATATCATTTTGAACGTGTGTGCAAAATTTGAAGTCAATCGGATGCGATTTGATAGGCTTCGGCATTGAAAATTGAAGTAGGAAACTTCAAAGTTCATAAAGTTTGAATCGGGGTGTAATTCATGGTTTTAGAGTTGTTTGATGTGGTTTGAGGCCTCGAGCAAGTCCGTAATGTGTTTTGGGGTTGGTTGGTATGATTGATTGGGGTCCCGGGGGCCTCGGGTGTGTTTCGGGTTGTGATCACGCTCTTATTTGATGTTTCAACCTTTGCTTCTTTGAACATAAAGGGGTACCATATTAGGTAAATGATCGCCAAATTCAGTTTTGTTTGAACCATTAGATCCGTATCGTAATTTCGAAGCCATAGCAAAATGAATCGTCGAATTTGGACAACGTATGAGGAAGTTATGCTCATTTCCGTGCCGCGAAAAGTGCTGGTGTCTGTCAGAACCGCAGAAGCGGAATTTGACCGCGGATGCGGAATCGCAAAAGCGGAAATAGAACCGCAAAAGCGGTCCCGCCTATGCAAAAAGTTTCCGCAAAAGCGGAAAATGGGCCTGGTCAGTGTTTAAAACCGAGAAGTTTAGTATTTTGGGCATATCTTGAGTTCTAGAGCTCCGATTGAGGTGATTTTCGCGGTGTTGTTCTCGTCTCATCAAGGAGGTAAATATAAGAACTTTATTTTGATGTTTCTCCATGATTATTTCACTGTTAATGGAGGGTTTGTGCCCTAGGCCTAAATTTTAGGAAATCTTTGATTTGAATGGGCAAACGGAGTCCGATTTCGATAAATTTTATATGCACTGACTCGTGTTAAGATAAGGAACCCGAATACATAACTTTCATAATTTTTTGAGAAGCGTGCCGAAAGTCAGGTTTTGGCAACTTGTGGGTTTTGGTGTATTTTGAATTATTTTGGTTGGGTAATGCCCAATTGGCCTATTTTGATGTGATTCTATTGATTTTTATCAGATACTATGCCTGTGGAGGCCGACATTCACGGCAAGAGAGTTGTCTCTTAGCGGTTTTGTACCGGAGTCGAGGTAAGTGGCTTGTCTAACCTCGTGTGGGGGAACCTTCACCCTAGGATATTATGTGATAGTTGAAAAGCCTTGTACCCAAGGTGACGGGCGTGTACATGCACTGTTTGTTGTAACTCACTTTACTTGAATTGTCCGATTAGTGATATTCCTGTTCTTAGTTGATTAAATTGTTACATTTACCTGGTATTCACTAGAAAAGCATGACTAGATAGGATTTATCTGTCTATTTGCCTAATTGTCTTATTTGAACTTCTTGAAAAAATTGTTGATACTAGTTTTTGGTGAAGTTGTAGTTTAGCATATTATATTCTCCCCGTGTGTTTCTTTATTTGTTGTGTTGGTGAATTGCGGGTTCGATTCCCGGAGATCCCAGGGCTGTGGGTTCGATTCCCAGAGACCCGGAATGGTATTGTTTATGGATTGCGGGTTCGATTCCTGGAGATCCAAGGGTTGCAGGTTCGATTCCCGGAGACCCGGAATTATTGATACATTATTGAGATATGGACTGCGGGTTCGATTCCCGGAGATCCTGAGTTATTGAGATATGGACTGCGGGTTCGATTCCCGGAGATCCTAAGTTATTGAGATATGGACTGCGGGTTCGATTCCCGGAGATCTTGAGTTATTGAGATATGGACTGCGGGTTCGATTTCCGGAGATCCTGAGTTATTGATATATTATTGAGGTAGAGACTGCGGTTTCGATTCCCGGAGATCCTGAGCTATTGAGATATTATTGAGACATGGGACTGCGGGTTAAATTCCCGTAGCTCCTGGATTGTTGATTATAGAGTGGGACTGTGGGTTCAATTGCCACAGGTCCTGGACTTGTTGGTTGAGTTTTGTTACTTGTTGTTAGCTTAATTGTAGACGGTTGCGATAATCACTTTATTGTTGTTATTTCAGATTTATTATTACTCAAACTGCTTATTATTGTTATTATCATTTTGTTATTGTTCTCTCAGTAGGGCCCTGACCTTCCTCGTCACTACTCCATCGAGGTTAGGTTTGGCACTTACTGAGTACCGCCGTGGTGTACTCATGCTACTCTTCTGCACACTTTTGTTGTGCACATCTAGGTACATCAGGACAGGCTCATACTAGGTGATTCAGCAGCACTTTGGGAGACCTCGCGGTATGATCTGCTACGTCCGAGGATCCGGAGGCCCTCCTTCTATTCTGATAGTATTAGTAGATGTTTTCCTTCAGTTCGTTGTTAGATACTCTTTACACATAGAGCCACAGTTGTATACTCTCTTTTAGTCTGTGTTGCCCGTGGGATTCCGGGTCTTGGTGGTGTTTTATACAGTGTGTTTGACGGGTGTATGTGTCAAGCGGCACAGATTACATTTCCTTTTTATATTATTTTTCCGTTATTTCTTATTTAATGTTCATAAACTTGTATATTCCGCAACGTGTTAGGCTTACCTAGTCATTGGGACTGGGTGCCGTCATGACATGTTCACGATTGGTGAACTAGGGTCGTGACACTGACAATCTAGGATAGCATTTCTAGCCTTCAACCTTTCAATCTCCACAGTTGCACTATTTTGAGCATTTATGAGCTGTGAGATTGTGGATGTACTGCCTAACCCCCCATTGTTCTCAATGCATTCATATTCTTCTAAATTTGTTTGAGAAAAGGTCTATTTCTTGGTTCCTACCTTGCCGTACCCCAGTGACACCTTGAAAAACTTAAACACTTGCGTAACCAAAAACCCATATGGAAGACTATGATTGCCGTCCTTGAATGTTTCTACTTTCTACATAGGTTCAATCATGATAGCAAGCAAGTTCACATGGTTAAAGCCATTCAGTTGCTCCATTATAAACAAGTCAAACTTGGAAGTCATGGACTTCTTCTCAGCATGGGGTAACAGAACTTTGTTCACCAACTCGAAGAGCAACTGGTAAATAGGGAGTAATGCCTTCTTGTGAATCTGGTCCCTTTTTTGGTTCGCATTGTCCTTTACTATATCACTCTGGTAGTTAGACTCACACGTATCTTTCACACTAGGCACACCAATCGTAGGGACTTCAAGAATATCCCCAAGGAAACTTATATCAAACACAATGTCCACCTCATTCACCAAGGCAAAAATATGGTCGGTATCAACAGGAAATAAGCTCGCATAAAAGCTTTGAACCTCATCCTCATACACTTTGGGTGCATTCATTTGGAATAGATGCCCATACCGTTGAAACTCAACCATTGCAAGAACTTGTCTCATACCAGCCATATCAGAATTGCTGGGTCAAAACCTAAAAGTTTGACCCAATAAGGCTTTTTGGTGCCTTAATCATTCTGAAACAGAACTAGTTTCACTCATCATCTTTTTCACAAAATCAGGTTCCTTAACGGGTTCCAACTTTCTCTTGCCAGACTTCATACCACTTGATTTTGCTTTTCCCTTAGACTCGACCAACACATCCTCATCAAAAACTAAGGGCTCTCTCACAACATCCTTCAATTTTAAACTGGGGTTGTAACATTCTCTACTGAAGTAGATTACTTCTTCTTTTGGGATCTTCTCACTAAGGTACTAGGTTCCTTTGTTGTTTCCTCCTCAACTACCACTACAGGGATAGCGTTATCATACACAATTTCATTGTCTTTCACTTGTCTCATCTTTTTCTTCTTACTGCTCATCCTGCTCTTTTGAAAGGCAAAGACATAAACTATCTTTGCTTGCAGCCTAGTTGTAGGTCGCTTAGTAGAAGACTCGGGAGTATAGCTACCCTTCTCTTGACTATGAATAAATCAAGAGGAGTGTTGTCTTGATCCTCCTTATCATTGGACCTCATCTTAGGGACTAGAATATCCAAGGTCTCAACAACAAATAAAGGAGAATATGCAGGAGCAGAACTAGCCTGAGAGTGAGTCCCTGACCTATTTTATCTGGAGAGGGGTCAAGTTCCTCACAAGAGGGCCCAGTAGTTTTTGCTAGTGTAGAGTCTTCAACAACCAACATGCATCCTTCTCCCCCAAACCATGTGTCTCATTCCTTAGAGACATGGAAGCACTAGAAATTATCTAATGTAAGACTCCATCAGCAGATACCACAAAAATGGTTGCGATATTTTCAGCCTTAATAGGCTCCATGGCCATCATAAAATCTGAATCAACAGTGGCAGAAACCTATGCAACCTAAGAACTTTTACCTTGTTTTCCATTTTTATTTTAATCAATGTGAAACTCAGAGGATATAAAAGAAAGATCAATGACTTTAGGGGTTTTTGAGATAATCGCCTTAGAACTAGAGGGTGACACGAAATGTGGGTTAGGGGTATTTTGGGGATGAGTACAGGGATGGCTATAGAGGACTCATCGGAGATGAAGGACTCAATGGGTTTTCCTGGGTTAGTGATGACTAAGGCAGGAATTTCGAAGTTTGTGTCAGACATTGAAGAGATAGAGAGAAAATTATTTGGAGAGGTTCTAATGGAGGACTATGATCTGTGAAGAAGGGAGAGGGTTTTGATGAGAGAGGATAATTATGAAAAGAGAGATAGGAACCTGTTATGAAATGGCGGTTGTGATTGGAGAGTTGCAACAGTTTTGAGGGAAATGGAATGATCCGAAATGAAAAGACGTGACAGCAGAGTTCTGAAAAGTTGGATGACATGGCAGTTGATATTTGTACCTTTTCAATACGTGTATCAAAGAATGCACATAACTATTAACCTTTGGTGCAAGAACTATGTTCTTGACCTATTATTGAGAATTTCAATCCTCTTTAATCACCCATGCAATGTATCTACAGCTTCTATAATCATCATGTGTGTTTACCTGCAATGGTATTGAAGTGAGTTAGACTTGGCCAGAAAACACTTTAGCTAATTTACCTGGAGGTGATTTTCATAGCCAACAGATGGGGAATTCGGTTCTCAATTAGGCTTCAATAGTCCCAGCTTCACCTTGTTTCTTTTAAAATGTTACCTACTCAATTATTTGGTATGGATATCTGCTATTTAGTCGTCTGTGCTGCAGAACTTTATACACATTAGCCCTTTCTACATATTGTCCCTTAGAAAATGGCGTCTCACAACAATGTGCTTGGTTCTTCTATGTTGAACTGGATCCTTGGACATGTTGAGTGCATTGGTGTTATCACATAGAAGAGGCACACTATTAGTAAATACCCCCAAATCCTCCAGTTGATGTTTAATCCATAGGAGTTGAGCACAATAGGAGGCCGCGGCTGCATATTCTGTGTCAGCTCTTGAAAGATCCACTAAATTTTACGGCATTGTACCCTAGGAGACGAGACATGATCATAGAAAATGATCCATTCCAGAAGTACTTTTCCTATCCACAAGATAACCTGCGTAATCAGCATCAACATACCCAATAAGATTAAAACTCACCTGAGGGGTAATATAGGACCAGGTCCTGTGTTCCCTTAAGGTATCTTAATATTCTTTTGGAAGCCTTCAACCTTAATATTTGATTGAAACCTTGCACATAGTCCCACACTAAATACAATATTGGGTCTGCTAGCAGTGAGATAGAGAAGAGACCCAATAATGCCTCTATACATAGTTTGATTCATAGGAGATCCAATTTCATCCATGTTCGGTCGAGTAGCCGTAGCAATGAGATTTTCTATCACTTTTGATGATTCCATATCAAACCCCTTCAAGAGCTCCTTGATGTATTTCTACTGACAAATTAATGTAATCGTGGCTGCTTCACTTGAAGACCCAAAAAGAAATTCAGCTCCCCTATCATGCTCACTTCAAAATCACTTCCCATGAGTTTTGTAAATGCTTCAAACAGAGAACCAGTTGTTGCCCCAAAAATTATATCATCAACATATACTTGAAAAATGAGCAGGTTTCTTCCTCGTTTCTTTAGGAACAGGGTGTTGTTAATTTTTCCTCTTGCAAAACCATTTTCTAAGAGGAAATTTGACAGCCTTTCATACCAAGTCAAGGAGCCTACTTCAACCCATGTAATGCTTTGTCCAGTTTAAATACATATTTAGGGTGTTCACGATATTCAAACATCGAAGGTTGCTTTACATAGACTTCTTCCTTAAGAAATTCATTTAGAAATGCACTCTTGACATCCATTTGGAACAAAGTGAATTCCTTATGAGATGCAAAAGCAATTAGGATTCTAATAGTTTCAATGCGAGCAACCGGAGAAAACTTCTTATCATAACCAATCCATTCCTCCTGATTATAACCTTGAACCACTAGCCTGAACTTGTTCCTTGTAGTGTTTCCATGTTCATCAAGCTTGGTCTTGAATAACCACCTGGTTCCTATAATGGTTCGATCTGAGGGTCTAGGTACCATGTGTCATACATTGTTCCTTTCGAACTGATGCAGCTCATTTTGCATCGTTGTAATCCAATCTGCATCTTTCAATGCTTCCTTGATATTTTTGGGTTCTATTTGGGAAAGAAAGGCTGAGAAGGCAAGTGAATTTCTAGCTTTTGGTCTAGTTTACACTCAAGAATCTAGAGGGGTAATTATGTTGTCAAGAGGATGAGAGCTTTTGTGTTTCCATTTTGGGCAGTTAAGGTTCATTTATAGAGGATCTGGGTATATCTAACTAGTTCCATTGTGTTCTTCTCTCAGGTACTCGTAGAGTACCCTGCACCGCATCAACCACTCTTTCTTCAGCTTTAGTGGTTGTAATTGAGGTACTTGGTTCCCTTGAAGAAGATATCCACTTGGCTCCTTCACTTGGCCCATCATATTTGTCTTTACATTTGTCATGTCAATGAATTCACCAGGAACCAGCAAGGACTCTCCATCTTGATCATCCTTGGCACTTTTCTCATATAAGGGATATGACTCGTCGAAGATAACATGAACACTTTCCTCAACACATTGAGTCTGTTTGTCGTATATCTTGTAAGCTTTTCTTTGAGAAGAATACCCAGAAAGATTCTTACATCACTCTCGACATCAAATTTACCAAGCTAATCCTTTCTATTGTGGAGAACATAGAATTTGCACCCAAATGTTCTTAAGTGAGTCAGCTTTGGTTTCCTTTCAGTTCTCTTCTTTCACGGTCCATCTTCCTCTTCATATCGTAGGTCTTCACATTTAAAACTAGCTCGTCTATAGTCAGCTCATGCAGGCCCTTTGCTTTACTAATAGCATTCTCCTTACTTTCCCAAGAATTGGGCTGGATACTGAGAATTTTTCTCACTAGCTTGTTCCTAGGAAAGATTTCACCAAGTGAGTGTAACGCATTTATGATAGAGGTGAATCTTGTGTGCAAATCTTGAATAGATTCATCGTCCTTTATCCTAAAGATTTCATACTCGTTGGTGAGCATATCAATCTTAGATTTCTTTACTTGAGTGGTCCCCTCATGTGCTGTTTGCAGAGCTTCTCATATCTCCTTGGCAGTTTCACAAGCAAAGATTCTATTGTATTCATCAGGTCACATTCCACACACCAAAATTTTCTTGGCACAAAACATTTTCTCCATAGCTTTCTTGTATACGTCAGTGTAATCTTTTCTGCCTTTTGGCATTGTCAATGGAAGGTCTCCAACTGACTTTGTTGGAATGTAAGGACCATCACATATGACATTTCACAACTCAGAATCTTTAGCCATGATAAAATCATGCATTCTTGTCTTCCACCACCCATAGTATCGCCCATTGAACCTGGTTGGTCCGTACGTAGATAGACCTTCTTCAAAATTTAGTGGAGCAGCAATACGGATCCTTCGTATGTGTTAGCTTGATAGGAGGAACCCGCTCTGATACCGATTGATAGTTTATATGAGTCCACCAAACTATAGAGTACCTGGTCCTCTATGAGTTTCCACTAAGAATACTAATAAAATAGTGAGTAAATAAGATAGGGAGTTTTACGTAGAAAAATTCCTGCTCAAGGGACTAAAAATCACGACCTACACTTATAAAATTTCAACTTAACTATGATAAACTTTTAGATTACAACCTATGAAATCTAGGAATTAAACTCTTAATTCCTCATTATGTCACGACCCCAAATCCGGTCATGATGGCGCCCAGCACATTGCTAAGCCAGCCTGACCAATCCATATCAACCACGGAGCTAGAAGCTCTCTTTAACCCATTTAAACAAATTAATTCAAGAAATAACAGCGATACATGTAACGAAAACGGGGAACCAAGTCCCATAATACATCAACTCCCATAGTCCAAGGGTCAAGAGTCATGAGCCTCTACTGAACATGAGTGTATAAGGGTTTACAAGATACCAAGTGCGGAAAGAAAAGTCAATACAAAATCAAGACAGTAGGAAGGAATATCGGGTCCTGCGGACTCTGCAGCTACCTCGAATATCCACAAACGTCGCCTCGCACAGCTACTGGATCACTGCTGAGAGGTACCTGGATCTGCACACGAGGTGCAGGGAGTAAAATGAGTACTGCCAGACTCAGTGGTAATAAACAAGGGTAAGACAGCGCAGATAAGAAATCCGCAATAAAGCACTATGTAAAGCTATAATCAGCTACCCTGTCATAGAATCAATCTTCACCGTACCTGTTCCAACAAATACCAATATATAGCATAACAGCTAGCAGATGTAGCTAAATGCAATGCAATGCATGATATGACCGCTACGGCGTGTAGCCGACTCCAATTTTGGGTACCCGTGCTCACTGTGGGGGTTCAGACTCCGGAGGGGCTCCTACAGCCCAAGCACATCTCATAGAGATATCACTGCGGCGTGCAGTCCGATCCAACATATATCTTGCTGCGGCGTGCAGCCCGATCCACTACTAGTCGGCTAATATGCAGATACGGCCTCGCAGGCTCAAAAGTAGTTTTTGAAAACTCTTTTATCATTTTTCAGTTGGAAAACAGTAATATCAAGTTCCAGAGACTGGAATTAGCATAATAACAAAAATAGTTGTGGACTAGTAGTAAACTAGCATGTCTATGTGATAAGACAATGATAACGATCCTCGCGGGATCCAATAACTGGCTCACGGCCCACATGTATACTCAACCGCCCAAGAAGGGGGTTCCTCGGCTCAAGAGTGGCCATTATCACAATATATATATACATATATGCAACCATCCGAGAAGGAGGTTCGACGGCTCTAGAATAACCAATAATACAGTATCAACAGGTTGGACTAATATGTAGTCTCCAGTTCATGATCGACCCCGCACTCTCAAGAGTGTGCGTGTCTCGCCGCTATACAGCGTCACAAAGTGGTATACCGGGGTTTCGAACCCGCTGGTCATCACCCACATCTATTACTCACCTCTATACGGCGCGACGACTACTCCGCAATGCCCTTGCCACGAGAATCAAGCTCCGCACGTATAGAATCTGATCAAATACAGTAGAAATACAACAATTTAGGCCAATGGGACGACACCCAATCAATACAACTCAATTTACATCTAAATTCCCAAAGTTGTCAAAACCCGAGCCCCGGGCCCACATTCCGAAAATTTACGAAATTCACATTTCGGAACCCTCGTCTCAATACGAGTCTAAGCATATCAATTTTACCAAAATCGGACTCCATTTGCCCACTCAAATCCTTGTTTTTCTACAATTTAGGCCTAGGGTTAAAACCCACATTTAATCTCCCATTTACAGAGAATTAACCAAGGATTTCATGTTAAAATGATGTAATTAAGTCACAAAACTTACCTCCAACGAAACCCCGATGATTTCCCAGCAATCTCCCGTCAATTTCTCCTCTTGGAACTCAAAATGGAGTTTTGGGTTAATGAACCCGTATGTGAAATGTTCTGTAATTAAACTCACTGCCAGAGCAATTTGCTCTACGCGTTCGCGACGCCTATCACGCGTCCGCGAAGCTCTGCCCAAAATACCCTTCGCGAACGCGACACACCTTCACGCGTCCGCGAAGGCCAACTTCCCAGCTCCGGATTTTTACTCTACGCGAACGCGACGTGAAGCCACGCGTCCGCGATGCCTTACCTTTTCCTCTTGCGCGAACGCGATCCAACCCATCGCGAACGCGATGACCAACTGGCCCCAACCTACGCGAACGCGTCACTGCTCTCGCGAACGCGATGCCTTACTGACCTGGCCTTCGCGAACGCGGGACCCTCCTTCGCGAACGCGAAGGCTTATTTTATGCCCAGTGATCTGCAATTTACAGCAGATCACTTCTTGCTTCCAAATGCCGGATGATGGTCCGGATTCACCCCGAGGCCCCGGGACCTCAACGAAAACCACCAACATACCCCAAAACACGATACGAACTTGTTCCAATCATAAAAACACCATCCTACACATCAAAATCACCAATTACACACGGACTCAAGCCTAAATTTCTTAAAACATTCCAAATTACACATTCAATCAAAAACCCGACCAAACGACGTCCGAATGACCTGAAATTTTGCAGGCATATCCAAAATCACCTAACGAAGCTACTGCAACTGTCGGAATTCCATTCCGACCCCCGGATCAAAATCTCACCTACCGTTCGGATTTCGCCAAAATTCAACCTTAGCCAATTCAAGCCTATTTCTACACCGGCCTCCAAATTCAATTCCGATCGCTCCCCTAAGTCATAATTGATCCCCCGGAACTAGTCGAATCATCCGAATCCGGTTCCGAGCACTCTAACTCAATAGTCAACTCTTGGTTGACTTTTCATATTCAAGCTTTCTTCAAACATGCTATTTGTTTCATTTTCAATCCAAATCACTCCTAATTCACCCGATATACTCTAATACTGATATAAAATCATAAAACATGTATTTACAACATAACGGGGTGGTAATTACCATGACGACGGGCCGGGTCGTCACATTCTCCCCCTCTTAAGCAAACGCTCGTCCTCGAGCGGGTCAAGAAACATACCTGAAGTCTCAAACAAGTGAGGATATTTGCTCCGCATCTCCCGCTCGATCTCCCAAGTGGCCTCATCCACGGGTCGACCTCTCCACTGAACCTTAACTGATGCAATCTCCTTAGACCTCAATTTTCTCACCTGCCGTCCAATAATGGCAATAGGCTCCACATCATAGGATAGATCACCATCAAGCTGAATGGTGCTGAAATCTAATACATGAGACGGATCTCCAATGTACCTCCGGAGCATAGACACATGGAATACTGGATGAACGCTGGATAAGCTGGGCCGCAAGGCCAACTCATATGCCACCTCTCCAACTCTCCTAAGTATCTCAAAAGGACCAATGTACCTGGGACTCAACTTTCCTTTCTTCCCAAACCTCATGACACCCTTCATAGGTGAAACCTTCAACAATACTCTGTCACCAACCATGAAAGACAACTCTCGAACTCTACGGTCCGCATAACTCTTCTGACGAGACTGTGCTGTACGAAGCCTCTCCTGGATCAACTTTGCTCTATCCAGAGCATCCTGGACTAACTCGGTCCCTATCAATCTAACCTCACCAGGCTCAAACCATCCCACGGGGGATCTACACCGCCTGCCATACAATGCCTCATACGGGGCCATCTGAATACTCGACTGATAACTGTTGTTGTAGGCAAACTCAGCAAGTGGTAGGAACTCATCCCACGAACCACCAAAATCAATCACACAAGCTCGCAACATATCCTCCAAGATTTGAATAGTGCGCTCAGACTGTCCGTCTGTCTGGGGATGAAATGCTGTACTCAACTCAACCCGCGTACCCATCTCTCGCTGAAATGCTCTCCAAAACTGAGAAGTGAACTGAGTACCCCTATCGGATATGATAGACACCGGGACTCCATGCAACCGAACAATCTCTCGAATAAAGATCGCTGCCAACCGCTCCGATGAGTAGGTAGTACTAACCGGAATGAAGTGAGCTGACTTGGTCAGTCTATCCACAATCACCCATACAGAATCAAACTTCCTCGCCGTCCGAGGGAGTCCAGTAACAAAGTCCATAGTGACTCTCTCCCATTTCCACTCAGGAATAGCAATGCGCTGAAATACACCACCGGGCCTCTGGATGCTCGTACTTAACCTGCTGACAGTTGAGGCACCGTGCTACATGTCCGACAATGTCCATTTTCATCTTTCTCCACCAATAGTGCTGTTTCAAATCTTGATACATCTTCGCGGCTCCTGGATGGATAGAATACCGCGAGCTACGGGCCTCCTCCAGAATCAACTCACGAAGGCCATCAACATTGGGCACGCATATCCGGCCCTGCATCCATCCTCAATACATCGTCACTATCAATGGTGACATCTCTAGCATCATCATGCTGAACTCTATCCCTCAGGACAGCCAAATGTGGATCATCATATCGGCGCTCACGAATACGATCATATAGAGATGACCGAGATACAACACAAGCCAATACCCGGCTGGGCTCCGAAATATCTAACCTCACTAGCCGATTGGCTAGCACCTGAACATCATAAGCAAATGGCCTCTCCTCAGCTGGAATATATGCCAAGCTCCCCATACCTGACCGCCTTCCGGCTCAAAGCATCGGCCACCACATTGGCCTTCCCCGGATGATATAATATAGTAATGTCATTGTCCTTCAGCAACTCTAGCCATCTCCGCTGTCTCAAGTTAAGGTCTTTCTGTTTGAACAAGTGCTGGAGACTACGATGGTCGGTATACACCTCACAAGACACACCGTACAAATAGTGCCTCCAAATCTTCAATGCATGAACAATGGCGGCTAGCTCCAAATCATGAACAGGGTAGTTCTTCTCATGCGGCTTCAACTGCCGAGAAGCATAAGCAATCACCTTTCCTTCCTGCATCAACACACAACCTATCCCCACTCTCGAGGCATCACAATAAACGGTATATGAACCCGAAGCTGATGGCAATACTAACATTGGAGCTGTGGTCAAAGCTGTCTTGAGCTTCTGAAAGCTCTCCTCGCACTCATCCGACCACACGAATGGTGCACCCTTCTGGGTCAATTTAGTCAATGAAGAAGCAATGGATGAAAATCCCCGAACGAACCGGCGATAATACCCCGCCAAGCCAAGAAAACCCCTGATCGCTGTAGCTGAGGACGGTCTAGGCCAACTCTGCACCGCCTCTATCTTTTTCTGATCAACCTGAATACCATCACGAGACACCACATGTCCCATAAATGCTACGGACTCGAGCCAAAACTCGCACTTGGAGAATTTAGCATATAGCTTCTCCTCCCTCAATCTCTGCAACACAATACTCAAATGCTGAGCATGCTCCTCCTGACTACGGGAGTAGACTAGAATGTCATCAATGAACACAATCACAAATAAATCCAAATAAGGCCTCAACACACTGTTCATCAGATGCATAAATGCTGCTGGGGCGTTGGTCAGCCCAAACGACATCACAAGAAACTCATAATGACCATATCGGGTCCCGAATGCAGTCTTCATAATATCCGAGTCCCTGATCTTCAGCTGATGATAGCCTGAACGAAGATCGATCTTAGAAAACACCCTCGCACCCTGTAACTGATCAAACAAATCATCTATGCGCGGTAGAGGGTACTTGTTCTTCAACTGTCACTTTGTTCAATTGCCTATAATCAATACACATCCTACAATACTTTATTTTGAAGAACCTCTTGCGATTTGAATTCGTTATCATTACCTTCCAATACGGATTACATAGAATCCCTTCATTCACATAATATAACACAAGTACCGATCTCTTCTAACGAAACCACCATCTTTAGCCACATGCACAAATTTGAGACACCTGACTGTTACAAGTAAAATCTTGAACACCGTGAACAATTCTCAGGCGTCAGTCATCCTTATTCAGTTGTAATTCAACTGTCTTATTGAACAGAACCACTCGTACCTTATTAGAACTCTGACACTGCAGATCATGATTACATATGGATACTATTAGTTATCACTCTTTTCTATACACCAAGCATTCCTTACCAATATCAGTTCAAAATACCCTAGTATTTCTTCACATCTACGAAGCACCATAACCTTTATCAGAATTTTCCAACATACTTAGAGACAGAATCAACATAGCACACAATAGTGCAATCGGTTAATCAATAGCAACCTCCCCAACTTAGCTCGAAGCCATTCATCAAAGCACTTTCAACCACTCATATCAGTATTACTCAAGTGATGCCGAAATGTTAGTATGATATTAAACTCAAGTCATTTACAAGCTTCGGCGGAGATTCGAATCATCGGAAATATTAACTCTTTTGCAATTCTTGCATTCATTCACACACAACAGTTACGCCCCCTCTTTAGGTGACAAAATCTTTTCTAAGTCCCGAATTTTCCAAAAATTTCAGCAGAGTTTCCTTTGTAAATTGGCCTATCCACCTGCCAGAGAATCACCAAACCATCCTAGCTATACTTCCACAACTCAACAAGATATCACAATGTATTTCAACAACATTAAATATCAATACTACACGAATTATATCATCACAATTTATACTTGAACCTGCGATGTATCTGCTCGAATCATGACACATATCAATACCTTTCAATTACACATGAGAATCAACCCACCTACCTCGCCTCAATTTAGAATTTCAGCACAATACCTTCCACCAGGATACACATAGCATAATCATTTTAGTCTTCCTGAGTTTAAACTTGTTCCACTACAAATAAGGCATTTTACCTTCCAATTACGAGATATGATAAATATTCACCACGCCCATAGCTCGGGGCTACACAACAGTTTAGATAAGAGTCGAACAATTAACAACTCATCCATTAGTAAACCTTCCATAATACTCTACAGATCGGCACAAGGCCCCAAACATGGCTACTAGCCCAAGTACATAGATATAAGCCCAGTCTTAGTCACTTTACACAGTAATTTATCAATTGGGAAGGATCAAGTCCAAATCCCCAGTCACAATACCACCACGCTCGTCACATGACGCGTATTCCATCTCAGCACATCACTTTATAGTGCAAATACGGGGTTTCAAACCCTCAATACATTATCTATCGCCACCACTCACAAAATCAGCACCTCAATGCTCAAGTCATAAACAAGGTCCAGCCTCAAGTCATCCCTACTGGCCAACATGAACTCACAGAGATTATATCTCTCCCCTCGTTCGGGAAATCACAAGCCATAAGGCAATTACATTACTGAGCGCTCGATGCGTACACAGACGTGTGGAAGGAATTTCAAAAATTATATCTCAAGTCGAATCAAGTGCGCACGATAAGAATTCCAAGAAATGTGAAGTGTTTCCTAAAGGTTCGCAGCCTCCCGAGGATAAGTACAGGCGTCCCCGTACCGATCCACAAGACTCTACTAACCGGCTCAAGACTCATGAGGCCTAGTAAACCTAGGCTCTGATACCAACTTGTCACGACCCCAAATCCGGTCGTGATGGCGCCAAGCACATTGCTAAGCCAGCCTGACCAATCCATATCAACCACGGAGCTAGAAGCTCTCTTTAACCCATTTAAACAAATTAATTCAAGAAATAACAACGATACATGTAACGAAAACGGGGAACCAAGTCCCATAATACATCAACTCCCATAGACCAAGGGTCAAGAGTCATGAGCCTCTACTGAACATGAGTGTATAAAGGTTTACAAAATACCAAGTGCGGAAAGAAATGTCAATACAAAATCCAAAGACAAGTAGGAAGGAATATCGGGTCCTGCGGACTCTGCAGCTACCTCGAATATCCACAAACGTCGCCTCGCACAGCTACTGGATCACTGCTGAGAGGTACCTGGATCTGCACACAAGGTGCAGGGAGTAAAATGAGTACTGCCAGACTCAGTGGTAATAAACAAGGGTAAGACAACGCAGATAAGAAATCCGCAATAAAGCACTATGTAAAGCTATAATCGGCTACCCTGTCATAGAATCAATCTTCACTGTACCTGTTCCAACAAATACCAATAAAATAGCATAACAGCTAGCAGATGTAGCTAAATGCAATGCAATGCATGATATGACCGCTACGGCGTGTAGCCCGACTCCAATTTTGGGTACCCGTGCTCACCGTGGGGGTTCAGACTCCGGAGGGGCTCCTACAGCCCAAGCACATCTCATAGAGATATCACTGCGGCGTGCAGTCCGATCCAACATATATCTCGCTGCGGCGTGCAGCCCGATCCACTACTAGTCAGCTAATATGCAGATACAGCCTCGCAGGCTCAAATGTAGTTTTTGAAAACTCTTTTATCATTTTTCAGTTAGAAAACAGTAATACCAAGTTCCAGAGATTGGAATTAGCATAATAACAAAAATAGCCGCGGACTAGTAGTAAACTAGCATGTCTATGTGATAAGACAATGATAACGATCCTCGCGGGATCCAATAACCGGCTCACGGCCCACATGTATACTCAACCGCCCAAGAAGGGGGTTCCTCGGCTCAAGAGTGGCCATTATCACAATATATATATACATATATGCAACCATCCGAGAAGGAGGTTCGACGGCTCTAGAATAACCAATAATACAGTATCAACAGGTTGGACTAATATGTAGTCTCCAGTTCATGATCGACCCCGCACTCTCAAGAGTGTGCGTGTCTCGCCGCTATACAGCGTTACAAAGTGGTATACCGGGGTTTCGAACCCGCTGGTCATCACCCACATCTATTACTCACCTCTATACGGCGCGACGACTACTCCGCAATGCCCTTGCCACGAGAATCAAGCTCCGCACGTATAGAATCTGATCAAATACAGTAGAAATACAACAATTTAGGCCAATGGGACGACACCCAATCAATACAACTCAATTTACATCTAAATTCCCAAAGTTGTCAAAACCCGAGCCCCGGGCCCACATTCCGAAAATTTACGAAATTCACATTTCTGGAACCCTCGTCTCAATACGAGTCTAAGCATATCAATTTTACCAAAATCGGACTCCATTTGCCCACTCAAATCCTTGTTTTTCTACAATTTAGGCCTAGGGTTAAAACCCACATTTAATCTCCCATTTACAGAGAATTAACCAAGGATTTCATGTTAAAATGATGTAATTAAGTCACAAAACTTACCTCCAACGAAACCCCGATGATTTCCCAGCAATCTCCCGTCAATTTCTCCTCCTGGAACTCAAAAATGGAGTTTTGGGTTAATGAACCCGTATGCGAAATGTTCTGTAATTAAACTCACTGCCAGAGCAATTTGCTCTACGCGTTCGCGACGCCTATCACGCGTCCGCGAAGCTCTGCCCAAAATACCCTTCGCGAACGCGACACACCTTCACGCGTCCGCGAAGGCCAACTTCCCAGCTCCGGATTTTTACTCTACGCGAACGCGACGTGAAGCCACGCGTCCGCGATGCCTTACCTTTTCCTCTTGCGCGAACGCGATCCCACCCATCGCGAACGCGATGACCAACTGGCCCCAACCTACGCGAACGCGTCACTGCTCTTGCGAACGCGATGCCTTACTGACCCGGCCTTCGCGAACGCGGGACCCTCCTTCGCGAACGCGAAGGCTTATTTTATGCCCAGTGATCTGCAATTTACAGCAGACTCACTTCTTGCTTCCAAATGCCGGATGATGGTCCGGATTCACCCCGAGGCCCCCGGGACCTCAACGAAAACCACCAACATACCCCAAAACACGATACGAACTTGTTCCAATCATAAAAACACCATCCTACACATCAAAATCACCAATTACACACGGACTCAAGCCTAAATTTCTTAAAACATTCCAAATTACACATTCAATCAAAAACCCGACCAAACGACGTCCGAATGACCTGAAATTTTGCAGGCATATCCAAAATCACCTAACGAAGCTACTGCCACTGTCGGAATTCCATTCCGACCCCCGGATCAAAATATCACCTACCATCCGGATTTCGTCAAAATTCAACCTTAGCCAATTCAAGCTTAAAACTACACCGGACCTCCGAATTCAATTCCGATTGTTCTCCTAAGTCATAATTGATCCCCCGGAACTAGTCGAATCATCCGAATCCGGTTCCGAGCACTCTAACTCAATAGTCAACTCTTGGTTGACTTTTCATATTCAAGCTTTCTTCAAACATGCTATTTGTTTCATTTTCAATCCAAATCACTCCTAATTCACCCGATATACTCTAATACTGATATAAAATCATAAAACATGTATTTACAACATAACGGGGTGGTAATTACCGTGACGACGGGCCGGGTCGTCACACATTAACTTGTAATAAACCTATTACAAGCCACTTTGAAATACACCTATTACAAAGACTTTAACTCAGGACTAACTCTAGGCACGACACAAACACAAGGGGTTTATGATTTTATAAGGGGGTTCCTAAGCAACGCTTCTGGATAAGTAATTTAGGAATTACAATATGAACAATCACAAAGTTACAACTGAACTATGGACAACAAAATACTAGATTTAGGAGGTGGTCTGAAATAGCGTTTAACTTTATTCTTCAGGTTCTTGAGAATTAAGTTCACTGTTGCAGAAGGCTTGAATGCTTGAAGTGAATTCACAAGTGTTCAAGTGATATTTTTTTGTAATACTCTTGCTAATACACTTTTGAAGACATCACTTAAATGATGTAAGCACTTGGTTGGTCAAAGGACAAGTGACTGCAAAACTGCTGCATTGTGTGCATTATTTCTGTGGCAGTCACTTTCCAGCTGTGCGCAGTTGACTTTCATACTGCTGTTAGGGGAACACAAGGGATCATGTCCCTATCTTGTTTTTCTATTCTCTACACTTGTAGCAGTTCACATTGGCTGGAGTTCAGGCTGAAATCCGTTCATTAGCAATGTGTACCAAGTGTGTCAGGTTCCCTGTCTGGTTCTTAACCGTAAGTTTTTTAGATCATCAAAACATCAGGCAAAGACATTGAAATCCTATCATATTTGCTTATGAGAACAATGTTATCTATATCAATTAGATACCCACAAGTGGTTCAGTATCAGGAACTAAATAATTTCATCTTATTAGTATTGATCTGCGGGGTATATTTTGATAATACCTTAATGCACAAAGATGGATTTTCAAAGTTAGGAAACAAGTTAGTTTTTCTAACATAAGGGGGAGATATGATAAACAGTTGAGAAAAAGTTGCTTCCTCGAATAAGATAATATGATCCTGAAGTTCATAAAAAGATAATTCATTTGCAGCATATTGCAAAGCATGTCAGACGTATTTGCTGATCCAAAGAAAGTAACTATATTCTCACTGAAGATGCTCATATTAGAATAAGTCCTAGAAAGACAAAGTCTATGGTACGCTTAAAGCATATAGACAAATCGATCAAATAAATTTCTTGACAAAGAAAATGAGCAAATGATCAAAATGATCATAATAAAGGAGGCAAGTGATCTAGAAGATCACATGACATAACGCTTCATAAAATCTGATGAGAGATTTAGGTACCTGAATATATGAATGAAGAGATCTCTATGTTATGTCTTTATATATATATATATATATACTCCATCCGTTTCAATTTATGTGAACCCATTTGACTGGGCACGAAGTTTAAGAAAAGAGAGAAGACTTTTGATCTTGTGGTGTAAAATGAGGCACCTTTATTTTCTGTGGCTATAAATCATTACATAAAGGTAAATTATTTCCAAATAAAGAAAGAGGTCATTCTTTTTGGCACGGACTAAAAAGGAAATAGGTTCACATAAATTGAAACGGAGGGAGTATTTTTCTAAATGGAATAGAAGCAGGGGCATTTTCCCAGATACACATATATATATATATATATGAGGATCTTATGCCTGGAGAAACAATTCAAATGGAATGTGGTTCCATATGAAAGACATGTTGTTTTGGACGTATAGTTCGAACACTTAAAAGTATAAAGTCAATGATATGCGCAATCAGTTTTCGATATCTTATTGTCTAGAATGACATGAAAACTTGATATGCATCTAATTAAAGCTATACTATGACAATTCTTGAAGAATTTAAATTGCTTAAAGCATATACAATTCTTGATCTTGAAATACCACATCCTTAGCGCAATTTGTGCACAAATATATCCTGCTATAATTATACACATGATAATATGATAGCAAGAGTTTTGCCCTTATGTGGTGATATTAATGTGACGATTCCAACAAGATCATATGAAGAAAATTCATCTCTATCGGGAATGATTTCAAGGTGCAACATATTCATTCAAGTTAATATGGCAGATTTGTTCACCAAATCTCTGCCGATGTCAACCTTCTAGAAGCTTGTGTACAAGATTGGAATGCGAAGGCTTGAGGATATACTTTGATGCTCTCATCGGGGGGAGTTAATACACATTGTACTATTTTTTTTCTTACAAGGTTTAGTCCTAATGAGTTTTCCTTGCAAGAGTTTTAACGAGTCAACCAAAAAACATATTGTTAGATATGTGTACTCTTTTTTCTTCTCTAGAATTTTTTCCCACGGGGATTTGTTTTGGTTAAGGTTTTAATGAGGTACATTATCTGTCCAATAGACATTCAAGGGGGAGTGTTATAAATAGAGTTGTATTTACGATGAATATCTATATTTTAGAGATATTCTAGGAATTGTTACTTGGTGGCAAAGTGACTTTTTCCTATAAATATAAATTTCTATTTCACTGTAACTCATCTCAAAATCAATAGAATTATATCTCCCTATTTTTTCCTACAATACTTTTCTTCTTCTTTTTTTGTTTTATAACAAAAATATGATTTTTACAAAATCACTAATTTTAGAAAACTCCTAATTTATTGTAAAATTCAAATTACGTAGCATTTGAATGAAATGCATGGAATTAATTTAGAACGTCAACTTTATAATTATTATTTGTTCAAATAAAACGTATATCTTTAATTATTGTACACAAATAGTAATGCTACAAAGTTATAATTTTCAATGCTAAAACTATCCTAATATAGTTAAAAGATTGTGGTGAAAACTTTGTTTGACTTCTTCAATAATAATGGTACCAAACAAATATATATATATACATAGACTTATAACTACAATCAGTAAGTTACTCGTAAATTTGAGAGGTTTTTTTTTTGGGTCTCTTTTACAAAGAAATTAACTCACAAACAAAACTCATGTAAATTAATCAAAAGTTATGGAATACAAGAGCAACGCAATACTCATAAAACTAGTATGAAACAACGGAAAGGACATATATATTCGATCTTACGAATCCATTTAAGTGCATTTTGACAAATAAATGAAAATGAAACACATCGATTTATGCTCTTGGCTGTTGCCTTATTGCCAAAATGCAATTAATAATTATGTGGGAGTGGCCGAAAGTATGAGATAGAAAAAGATGTGTGAATATGTTAGAGTTACGTGGAGTAATGTACATGCCTCAAAGCCCATTCACTTGAATTAGATTAAATTCAATTTTGCTTAAATTTTAAATTTGGTATTTAAAAATATTTGAAACCGTTTAGTTTTTGCATTTGACAAGAGGGGTTGCTCTGATGGTTGTGAGTTCGAGTCTTCCCACCGACCATTTCTTCACAAGAAGATAAGAAATTACAATAATTTATTTCAGAAGATCGTCAGGTCCATGTAAAATCTTGAGAATAAACCCAATTACAATGATTATTTCAGATTTTCTTTTTCTTTTTTCTTTTCGCGTCAAAAGGCAAATAAAATTCTTAGGCGAATATTGTTTTTGATATTTAAATATATCAAAATTGACAAATAGTAAGAAATTATTTTCACAAATACGTTATCCTTCAATTTGTAGTTTTCTTAAATAGTTAAAAAATACTAAATAATAGTTTTAAAGTTAATTTAAAGAGATCATGTCAAAATTGAATTTGATTAGTTAAATTAATTAAGATTGTTAAATATGTAAATAAAATTAAAAAGTAAATTTATTAGTCGAATAAGCAACAAGAGCTTTTTTCTTCTTCCAAGGTCTACAAACATATATTGTCCTTATCATTTTTCTTTTCATATTATCGTCGGTTTACAATAATTATACTTTTCTACAATTTATGTGGTTGATAAGGCCTAAACGTTTCGTCTTTCAGATTCAACGCATGCAATTTATTTACTCGTCGCTTTGTTTTCTGGAGGAAGCATCTACGTGAAAATATCTGTCCCAAACAACTCATAATCAGAAAATGACAAGCATTATATTCGGCTGACCCAAAAACAAAGAAGAAACTTCAAAATCTTCGTAAAATACCAAATAAGTAAATGGGAAGTTGACGATTTCCTAAAGTTTTCTGGTTCTTGCCTCAGTCTCCATTACTCAGTGGCGGGGCGGGGTAGGGGTGGGCGTTCGGTATTTCGGTTCGGTATTGAAGAATTTCGGTTTGGTATTTTGGTATTCGGTTTATGAATTGTGTATACCAAAAACCGTACCAAAATATTTCGGTACGATTCGGTATTTATTATTTTGGTTCGGTACGATTTCGGTACGGTTTCGGTTTAATATTATGGCTTCTACCTTCCTAGATTGATGTAATTTTTCTCTATTAGTTGATTAGTTCACTCACTCCTAATCTGAAAATGAAAACAAGCACTAAAAAATTATTAATAGTATTTGAATAAAGTATTATTGACCAATTTTGAATCAAACAGAGTAGAAGAAAGAACTTCAAAATAGAAACTTTTCATTTTTTACAACTTGCATTATAATTTGAAAATCAACAAAAACTACAACATCTGATATTTCCACGACCCAACTGATTCAACGAGAAAAGTAAAATTGTAGTGACATCCTCACACCCAATTAATTCCAAGACATCTAAACATTTATGGCACTAAAAAAATTAAAATAGCGTGCTGGCCTGAAAACATAAAGACAACGAAATATGTTGTTGTTGGGCTTGGGCAATTCGGTTGAGGCGCTAAGAATTAAATTTAAAATGTTGGACTTGGGCAGTGTGATGCGGTCCAACTTAAAAAAATGTCTTTAAAAATTCGGTAATTCGGTATTTCGGTATACCAAAATTTTAAAATTTTAATACCGAGGACCGTACCGAAATACCGAAATACCAAAAATACAATACCGAATTAGACCGAAATATCGAAAAAATCGAAACCGAAATACCGAACTAATTCGGTCCGGCTCGGAATTCGATTTTTCGGATTTTATGCCCACCCCTAGGCGGGGGTGCCAAGTAGACGGATCAGATTGAAGGTAGATGCAATATAAAAAGGGCAAATTATCCCACTTTATCCATATTTAATGCTGATAAAAAATGGGTTAACTAATAGCTTATAATATAGATATTCATATTGTCACGCCCAAACTTGAAGAAGCGTGGCCGTCACCCGGTGCTATACTCGGCCCGAGCGTACCATTCTGTAAGAGTGAACTCTGGAGGGATATCCCTCGACTTAGGCCGATGAGGCTACATTGTAAATCATCTGAAAATAGCATCTCTCATCCGAGGGATAAACATACCAAAAGGTGATATATATAATTGTGCAGGCCGACAAAGCGCCATGAACATCTACTGCTGTACAAAATATGCAGGACTCGTCTACAAACATCTAAAGATAATTGAATTGTAGTTGTTTAACCAAGTAATTAGATTCTCAGCAAAAGCCTATTTTTAGAAGTACTCGGGCTACTGATAATCAATAAATTCTATATTCTCAGTGATAATAAGAAAGAAAATTAAAATATGAAATAGCAAAGTAATCAATAGAAAGCAAAAGAAAGTAATAGTATTCCAATAATAATCAGAACGTCCCTTTACAAGTGAAATCCCCTTCCCTATATGAATCTATAAGTACAACGTTTCTTCCTTTTTGTATTGGAGAAAATTATGTTTACATATAAAGATGACGTGTCATGACACGTAGATCTATTAAAGAGTTATGATTGAAAAAGAGGTACGGGGTATAACAGATACGAGCAGAGGCAAAGGAAAAGGCATGTGCGGTTATTCAAAGGACTCAGGGCCCGTACCTATTTAAGTCATCTAAGAATTAAGGGGAATGAATCTCACAACATATGATAGTACAGATACAGTACTTAATGAGCATTAAATATTGGAAACATTAGAAGATCTGTATTAATTATAACGATTATGTAACGCAACATTCAATATCTTTAATTGCTCATAATAGCCTTATTATGGCAGAGGAAAAATGCGTATCTCCAAGGTAGCTATAAAAGGGAGATAACTGATCAATTGTAGGAACAGGAAATACCATCTAAATACATTGGTTTACTTGCTTTTCTGATTATACTATCGTTAAATTACTTTCTTTCGCATATTCTTTTGACTAAACCTGAGTTCTTCTGAATTAACGCTTTAACCTAAATCCTATTTTTTGGTTAAACAAATTGGTTCTGTTGTCGGAAATCTGATAATATATTCTTTTTAGCTTAATTTTCCTTGTTGCATCAATCATGCCGAACAATACAACACTCAAGGAAATCAAGAAAACCAACAAATTCAGAGGAATCAACATGATAATCATACTCTTGCTCCTTCTCCATAAAGCTCTCCTCGACGATCTTGATAAGGCACTCCTGATGGATCTCATGCACATGGAAACGCTCAATTTGAAAATTTTGAAGCTATCGATGAAGCTTTGAAAAAATTAATTGATGCACAGGTTAATAAGGCCGTTGAAGCTTTTGCGAGTTAATTACCTGCTGCACCACTCACACTCACCCCAAATAACAACACTTTGGGGGATCCTTGTTCTGGTCTTGTTAATTCAGGAAGTGGTGGAAGCCCTAGCGAATCACAAGAAGGCGTACCAGGTAAGTCAGTCAATTCTGACTTACAAAGTTTAGTACTAACATTGAAGAAAGAACTTAAGGAGCAAAATGACCGCATAGAGCAAATACCCAGGGTGCCACCAGTAATCAAAGGGATAGATATGGATAAATATTCACAACAACCCTGGAAGCCAAGTGTGGCCCCCCTCCCAATTCCAAAAAAAATAAAAAGGCCTGACATCCCAAAATATGATAGACAACTGATCCACAAGGCCACATGACTGCATTTCACAACGGGCGTCAAAGGCAATGACTTGACCAAACAAGAGATTGAATCTGTATTGGTAAAGAAATTTGGCGAAACACTCACTAAGGGTGCATTAACATGGTACTATCTTTTACCCGAAAATTTTATAAATCTTTTTGCTGAGCTTCCAGCTTCCTTTATCAAAGCACACTTGGAAGCTCAAAAAATTTATAAAAGAATGGAGGATATTTCAAAATCAAGCAAGGGAACTCAGAATTTCTCAGAGAATTTGTAGACAGATTCCAACGTGAAAGAATGACATTACCATGCGAATCTAACAATTAGGCAGCTATAACATTCACAAGTAACTTGAATGAAAAAAGCTCAGAAGCTATGAGGCGACTCAAGGAGAGTCTTCATGAATTCCTAGTGACAACATGGAATGACGTTTATAGGTGGTATAACACGAAACTGAGGATTGAAGAAGATGTTATTTCGCGGCATCAAAGAGAAGAAAAGTTAAGTATGAGACGGGTGGAATCAAAAATAGTTCCGGTAAAAATAGGTATGAGCCATACATGGGACCTGCGGGAAAAGACTCACGGTCAAAGCAAGATAAGCACAGGTACGATCACAAATCAAGGAATAGAGAGTTAGGCTCATCATCAAGATTTGGGAATGATCGAAGCATACGTGAGTCTCGAGATGATGATAGAAACTTAAAAGCAAGGTTTGGCGGTTGTAATTTCAATGTGAGCACTTACGAACTAGTGGCTATTTTGAGAAGCATGAGAGACAAGGTACGATGGCCAAAGGAGATGAGATCGAATCCAAACAGGCAAAACCATGATTATTGGTGCGAATTTTATAATGATCACGGGCAAAAAATGGCAGACTGTAGGTTTTTGTAGAGTGAAGTTGATCATTTATTAAAAATGGGGTATCTCACTAAGTTATTCAGTGAGAAACGTAAACAAGCATACATGAAAACAGGCAGGATCCCCCCAAACCACCTTCTCCCAAAAGAACCATCAATGTTATCAGTGGAGGAGAAGAAATGAATGGTGTGATGCATACAACAACCAATAAGATTTCTGTCACGACCCAAACCCCGATCGTGATTGTGAACAACACATTGCTAGGCAAGCCCGACCATGTTATCCATTTAAACCAGCCAATTATTAATTAACGATGATCAATTAAACTTAGTAGCATGCTTTCATATCAAAACGATAAGTGCGGAAGTAGAAGCATACAAAATACAATCCCAACCAAATCGTGGTGTCACAAGTCTGAGCCTCTACAACGAAAATATCCTACACAATACAAGTCTAGAGAAAATGAAAGCAACAACATTATAAGAGGGAGAGATCAGGTCCTGCGGACGTTGGCAGCTACCTCGAAGTCTCTTCAGGATAGTAGTGATAAAGAAGCTGCGATAGCTCAACTGCTCTCTGGAACATGTGAATCTGCACAAAGAAAAGTGCAGGGGAGTGGGGTGAGTATATTTCAACTCAGTGAGCAATAATAATAAACGACAACTGAAAATAAGAACACATGTACTATCACTAAATAGTTCTAAGGTAACCTCACATGTAAGTCATCTCTACAGTGAATACCCCTATTTCCAGTCCACATCGTTCTCTATTGTCCCACACTAACCTAGTCCTCACTCGTACTGCTACGGCGTATAGCCCGATCCAATGTATATATAAATATATATATATATATATATATATATATATATATATATATATATATATATATATATATATATATATATATATATATATATATATATATATGTCTATAATGCGGCGGCGCGTAGCCCGCTCCAATATATATATATGTAAAATGTTGCAGCGTGCAGCCCGCTCCATTTAACGTCGACGGTGCTCACTAGGGGTGTATACAGACTTCGGAGGGGCTCTATCAGCCCAAGCGCTATGATATTGTGACGTGCAGTCCAATCCACACATATATCACTGCGGTGTGCAGTCCGATCCAATATATATATATATATATACTGTTGTGGCATGCAGCCCGATCCATCAATATATAACAACGCCCACTGGGAATATGTGCAGTCTGAAGGGGCTCCTACAGCCCAAACGCAATAATACTGCGGCGTGCAGTCCGATCCACATATATATCATTGCGGCGTGCAGTCCGATCCAATACATATGATGCTGTGGCGTGCAGCCCGGATATATATATATATATATATATATATAGTATCTCATAGTGGATCCTCGACCCTTTCCCAGTCAGTATAGACTTGGCCTCTTAGGCCCAAATATAATATCTCATAGAGGGTCCTCGACCCTATATCAGACAGTATAGACTTGGCCTCTCAGGCCCACTCAGCTAGAACAGGGAATCCCACCCTAGGTAGTCTCTCTCAAAGTACACATCTAGTACTGACTCATGATATGCTATACAGCTATAATTATGACTGAGTGTATGTATCTTGCATGATATAGGGGTCACCTAGCTCTACATGCTTCCCTAATACTCTACAGATCAGCATAAGGCCCCAAATATGGCTTCTAGCCCAATTACACGGTTAAAAGCTCAATCTCAGTCTTAATACGCAATAATCTATCAGTCGGGAAGAACCAAGTCCAAATCCCCAATCACAATGCCACCACGCCCGTCACATGACACGTGTTTCATCTCAGCATAGCACTGTATAATGCAAGTACGGGGTTTCAAACCCTTAGTACATTATTTACTACCACCACTCACCGCGAACCAGTAGAAGTCCTAGCTCGCTTTAAACTTTCCTCGCAAATCAATCTCCTCGGATGCCAAATCTGGTCAAAATAAATGAGAATACGTCAATATAGGCTAATTAGACATAACCCAATCTAAATAACTCGATTTACACCAAAACCCACGAAGTTCTCAAAATTCGACTTTTGGTAAGCTTCTCGAAAAATTGCGTAAGTTACATTTTCGAAACCCTTATCTCAACACGAGTCCATACAAATAAAGTTTGTCAAAATCGGACTCCGTTTGCCCATTCAAATCAACGTTTTGCCATAACCCAGGCTTAGGGCAAAATTCCCCCATTAGTTCTCCCAATTTCAGTGAAATAGAGGAAGATTCTAAGATAAAAACCCGTATTTGGATCATAAAACTTACCTCCGATGATTACCCGGTGAAATCCCTGCAATTTCCCGTCACTTTGCTCTCTAAGAACTCAACAAAGGAGGTTTTGAGTAAATGAGTCGCGGACGAAGTGTTCTGGACTTAAACTTACTGACAGCCCTCGTTACTTTACGCGATCACAGCCTTTGGCATGCGATCGCGATGCACAAATTTTTGGGCGACCAATTTTCCTTCTACGCAATTGCGTGGGCCCAGACGCGATCGCAGTGACCAGCCTAACCATTCTACACGATCGCAATGTTCTCTTCGCGATCTCACTGCTTTCAAATCAAACCTTACGCGATCGCATGAAGGGCCTCGTGATCGCGATGAACAAAGCCTTCAACTTACGCGATTGCATCCTTATGTCGCGATCGCGAAGAACAAAACCTCCCAGCTCTCTCCGATACACTACGCGATCGCGTCACCACATACGCGATCGTGGAGAACAAATAACATACAATTTTATTGCAGCACTCAGCAGTTCATTTTGGCACAAAATGGTCCGTTTGGACCCCCGAATCCATCCCGAGGCCCCCGGGACCCCAACGAAAACAACCAACATACTCCAAAACTCGATACAAACTTGTTCCAATCCTAAAAACATGCCCTTAAACACGGAAATCATCGAATCCAAGTGAATTTAAGCCTAAGTTTTATCTAAACTTCTGAAACCAACATTCGATCAAAAACCCAACCAAACGACTTTCGAATTACCTGAAAATTTGCATGCATATCCAAAATCACCTAACGGAGCTATTGCAACTATCAAAATTCCATTCTGACTCCTGGATCAAAATCTCACCTACCATTCGGATTTTGCCAAAATTCAATCTTAGCCAATTCAAGCCTAAAACTACGCCGGACCTCCAAATTCGCTTTTGATCGCTCTACTAACTACGCACAAATTTGTCTCGTTTCCAACCAAACTCAATCGGAATTGACTCAAACTCACCAACATACATATTGAAACATTAATGTAACAACCCGGCCGGTCATCTTTGAAATGTACGCCCCGATCCCCAATTTAACTATTCCCCTAAGTTCAGTTCTTCTATTGCAGTTTGCCAGGAGGTTCGGTTCTAGAATTTGAAGCGTTTTGGGACTCTTAGTCCCTAAATGAGAGCTTTATAGTTGAAAAATGGCCCATATTTGTAACAGTGTTAAGACGACTTTGGAATGGAGATCCAATAGTTACATTAGCTCCGTTAGGTGATTTCGGGGTTGGTAGCACATTCAAAATATATTTTGGAGGTCTGTAGCTCAATTAGGCTGAAATGCCGAAGTTTGAAATTTTTGGAAATCGATCGACATGTGAGATTTTGATCCGAGTGTCGGAATGGAATTCTGATAGTTGTGGTAGCTTTGTTAGGTGAATTTGGATATGTCTGCAAATTTTTAGGTCATTCGGACATCGTTTGGTCGGGTTTTTGATAGCATGTAGGTTTCGGAAGTTTAGGATGAAACTTAGGCTTGAATTCGCTTTGATTTGGTGATTGTCGTGTTTAAGGGTATGTTTTTATGATTGGAACAAGTTCATATCATGTTTTGGAGTAGGTTGGTGGTTTCCGTTGGGGTCCCGGGGGTCTCGGGATGAATCCAGGGGGTCCAGTCGGACAAATTCATGCATTTTAGGAGTTCTATTAACTACTGGTATGTGCTGCAGACGAGTGTTCTATGTGATCGCAATAGGCTGATGCGATCGCATAGAAGGTTTTGGAGGAGGCCAAAATTTTGTTCTATGCGATCGCGGGTAAGGCTATACGATCGCATAGCTTTGGATGGTTGTGCTCTACGATCGCGTATAGGCCCATGCGATCGCATAGTGTAAAGAGTAGGGGGTCCCAGGCCCAGCGTTTTGTTCTATGCGATCGCATAGGTCTATTTTGATGAACAGTGCGATCGCATTGAGGACTATGCGATCGCATAGGGTAGTTTGGCGAGGGTCAAAAATTTGTTCTATGCGGTCGCAATAGTGTTCATGCGATCGCATAGAGTAAAAATGCCTAGCAGTGAATTTAAGTCCAGAATATTTCAGTCGCGGCCATTCACACAAAAACCTCCATTGTTGAGTCTTAGAGAGAGAAACTGACGAGAAATTGCAGGGGTTTCACCGGGTAATCATCGGAGGTAAGTTTTATGGCACAAATACATGATTTTATCTTAGAATCTTCAATTATTTCACTATAAATGGGAGAATTTATGAGGGATTTTTGTCCTAAGCTTGGGTTATGGTAAATCGTCGATTTGAATGGGCAAACAGAGTCCAATTTTGGTAAATTTTATATGCATAGACTCGTGTTGAGATAAGGAACCCGAAAAATGTAACTTTCATAATTTTTCGAGAAGCGTACCAAAGTCGGGTTTTGGCAACTTGTGATTTTTGGTGTATTTCGAATTATTTCGATTGGGTAATGCCCAGTTGGCCTATTTTGATGTATTTCTATTGATTTTGATCTGATACTACACCTGTGGAGGCGAATACTCATGGCAAGAGAATTGTCTCTTAGCGGTTTCGTACCGGAGTCGAGGTAAGTGGCTTGTCTTACCTCGTGTGGGGGAACCTTCTCCCCTAGGATGTTATGTGTTAATTTAAATTCCTTGTACGCGAGGTAACGGGCGTGTACATGCGTAGATTGTTGGAAACCACCTTACTTGAACTGTTCAAATCGTGATATTTTTGTTCTTTAGCTGATTAAATTGTAACATTTACCTGATACTCCTTAGAAAAGCATGGTTAGATAGGATTTATCTGTCTAAGTGGCTAATTATCTTACTTGAACTTCTTGATAATTGTTTATACTGACTTTGGTGTAATTGTAGTTATCTATGTCATATTTCTCTGTGATTTCCTTTTTATTTGTGTTGGTGGACTGCGGGTTCAATTCCCGAAGATCCAAGGGCTGCGGGTTCAATTCCCAGAGACCCGGAGTTGTAATGTTTGTGGACTGCGGGTTCGATTCCCGAAGATCCAAGGGCTGCGGGTTCGATTCCCAAAGACCCGGAGTTTATTGATATATTATTGAAATATGGACTGCGGGTTCGATTCCCGAAGATCCCGAGATATTGAGATACATCCTGAGATATTGAGACACGGGCTACAGGTTCAATTCCCGGAGACCCGGAGATACTAATATAGGGACTGCGAGTTCAATTCCCGGAGATCCTGAGTTGTTGGATATAGAGAGGGACTGCGGGTTCAATTCCCGTAGATCCTGGACTTGCAGATTTGACTTTATGTTGTGTTGGTTGCTTGTTGTTAGCTTACTTGTAGACGGTTCAGTAATTACTTCATTGTTGTTATTTCAGACTCATTCTTATTTAAACTATTTATTATTGTTATTATCATTATGTTATTGTCTCTCGGTAGGGCCCTGACCTTCCTCGTCACTACTCCATCGAGGTTAGGCTTGGCACTTACTGAGTACCGCCGTGGTGTACTCATACTACTCTTCTGCACACTTTTGTTGTGCAGATCCAGGTACATCAGGTCAGGCACATTTCAGGTGATCTAGCAGCACTTCAGGAGACTTGAGGTATGATCTGCCACGTCCGCGGATCCAGACAGTCTCCTTCTATTCTCATTAGTGATAGGCAGTTATTTTCCCTTATTCTCGTTGTTTAGACATTCTTGATGTATAGAGCCATAGTTGTACTCTTCTTTTAGTCTGTGTTGCCCGTGGGTTTCCGGGTCTTGGTAGTATGTTATTTAGTGTATTTGGCTAAGTGTATGTGCCAAGCGGCACTTATTACATTTCATTTATATTATTCCGCTGTTATTTTATCCTTTGTTTCATGAAATTGATTATTCCGCATTGTGATAGGCTTACCTGGTCGCGAAGACTGGGTACCGTCATGACAGGTTCACGATTGGTGAACTAGTGTCGTGACAATTAACAAGCATATAACGGGGATAACGGGGTGATAACTCACATGATGACGGGCCGGGTCATCATATTCTTCCCAACATAAGAAAACGTTCGTCCTCGAGTGGGTTAAGAAATATACCTGGAGACTCAAATAGGTGCGAATATCTGCTCCGCATCTCCTGCTCGATCTCCCAAGTAGCCTCCTCCACGGGCCGGCCTCTCCACTGCACCTTGACTGAAGCAATGTCCTTGGACCTCAACTTTCGAACCTGTCTACCCAGAATAGCCACCGGCTCCACATCATAAGATAGATCACCGCCAAGCTGAATGGTACTGAAGTCCAGCATATGAGACGGATCCCCGATATACTTCCGGAGCATAGACACATGGAATACTCGATGAACATTGGACAAACTGGGTGGCAAGGCCAGCTCATATGCCACCTCTCCAACCCTCCTGAGTATCTCAAAAGGACCAATGTATCTGGGACTCAGCTTCCCCTTCTTCCCAAACTGCATGACACCCTTCATGGGTGAAACCTTCAGCAATACCATATCATCAACTATGAAAGACAACTCCCGAACCCTACGGTCCGCATAACTCTTTTGGTGTGACTGTACTGTGCGAAGCCTCTCCTGAATCAACTTCACTCTATCCAGAGCATCCTGAACTAACTCAGTCACTATCAATCTATCCTCACCGGGCTCAAACCATCCCACGAGAGATCTACACCATCTTCCATACAACGCCTCGTACGGGGCCATCTGAGTACTCGACTGATAACTGTTATTGTAGGCAAACTCAGCAAGTGGCAAGAACTCATCCCATGAACCTCCAAAATCAATCACACATGCACGCAACATATCCTCCAGGATCTGAATAGTGCGCTCAAACTGTCTGTCTGTCTGGGGATGAAATGCGGTGTTCAACTCCACCCGTGTACCGAGCTCCTACTGAAATGCTCTCCAAAACTGAGAAGTGAACTGAGTGCTTCTGTCAGATATGATAGACACTAGGACCCCATTCAACCTAACAATCTCCCGAATAAAGATCACCGCTAACCGCTCCGATGAGTAAGTAGTACATACTGGGATAAAATGTGCGGATTTGGTCAGTCGATCAACAATCACCCATACTGAATCAAACTTCCTCGAAGTCCGAGGGAGCCCAGTCACAAAATCCATGATAATCCTCACCCATTTCCACTCGGAAATAACCATACGCTGAAGAACACCACCCGGTCTCTAATGCTCATATATACTTGACCTGCTGGTAGTTGAGGCAATTGGCTACATGCCTAACAATATCCATATTCATCCTTCTCCACCAGAAATGTTGTCTCAAGTCTTGGTACATCTTCGCGGCACCTGGATGAATGGAGTACCGTGAGCTGCGAGCCTCCTCTAGTATCAACTCTCGAAGGCCATCTACATTGGGCACGCAGATACGGCCCTGCATCCTTAGAACACCAACACTATCAATAGTCACATCTTTAGCACCATTGTGCAGAACTCTGTCCTTAAGGACAAGCAAATGTGGATCGTCATACTGACGCTCTCTGATGAGATCATATAAAGAAGAACGAGAAACAACACAAGCCAATACTCGGCTCGGCTTAGAAATATCCAACCTCACTAGCCGATTGGCTAGAGCCTGAACATCATATGCAAATGGCCTCTCCCCAACTGGAATATAAGCTAGGCTGCCTATACTGACTGCCTTTCAGCTCAAGGCATCGGCCACAATATTGGCCTTCCCGGATGATATAATATAGTGATGTCATAATCCTTAAGAAACTCTAGCCACCTCCGTTGTCTCAAATTAAGGTCCTTCTATTTGAACAGATGCTGAAGACTGCAATGATCGGTATACACCTCACAGGAGACACCGTACAGGTAATGTCTCCAAATCTTCAGAGCGTGAACTATGGTTGATAGCTCCAAATCATGTACAGGGTAGTTCTTCTCATGGGGCTTCAACTGGCGAGAAGCATAAGCAATGGCCCTACCCTCTTGCATCAATACACAACTAATGCCAACTCCTGAGGCATCACAATACACAGTATAAGAATCTGAAGCTGACGGCAGTATCAAGACCGGTGTTGTGGTCAATGCTGTCTTGAGCTTCTGAAAGCTCTCCTCACACTCCTCGGACCACACAAAAGGAGCACCCCTCTGAGTCAATCTAGACGAGGGTGAAGCAATGGAAGAGAATCACTGAACAAATCGGCGATAATACCCTGCCAATCCCAGGAAGCTACGAATCTCAGTAGCTGGGGTCGGTCTGGGCCAACTCTGCACCGCCTCTACCTTCCCCGGATCCACCTGAATACCATTACTGGACACCACGTGTCCTAAGAATGCCACGGACTCAAGCCAGAACTCATACTTGGAGAACTTGGCATACAACTTCTCCTCCCTCAACCTCTGCAATACAACTCTAAGATGGTGAGCATGCTCCTCCTAGCTACGAGAGTACACCAGGATATCATCTGAATACAATCACGAAAGAGTCCAAATATGGCTGAAATACATTGTTCATCAGATGCATGAACGCGACTGGGGCATTGGTTAGCCCAAAAGACATCACAAGAAACTCATAGTGCCCATACCTCGTCCTAAAGGCTGTCTTCATAATGTCAGACTCTCTAATCTTCAGCTGGTGGTAGCCTGAACGAAGATCAATCTTCGAGAATACCCTAGCTCCTTGGAGCTAATCAAATAAATCATCAATGTGAGGCAGAGGATACTTGTTCTTCACTGTTACACTATTCAGCTGCATGTAGTCAATACACATCTTCATCGAGCCATCCTTCTTCTTAACAAACAAGACCGGTAAACCCCACGGTGACACACTCGGCCAAATGAACCCCTTATCTATGAGTTCCTGGAGCTGCACCTTCAATTCTTTCAGCTCAGCTGGTGCCATACGATATGGAGGAATAGAAATAGGCCGAGTGTCTGGCACCAAATCGATCCCGAAGTCAATGTCCCTGTCCGGCGGCATGCCCGGCAGGTCTGAGGGAAATACATCAGGAAAGTCCCGCATAATGGGAACAAAATCAATACTGGGAGTCTCAGCTCCGACCTCTCGCACAAAATCCAAATAAGAAAGACATCATTTCCCAACCATTCGTTGGACCTTGAGGAAAGATATTACCCTGCTGGGTACATAATCAGTCGTGCCTCACCACTTGATCCTCTGAATGACCGGCATAGCCAAAGTGACTATCTTGGCATGACAGTCCAGAATAGCATGACGTGGAGATAGCTAATCCATGCCCAATACAACATCAAAATCAATCATGCTGATAAGAAATAGGTCCACTCGGGTCTCCAGACCTTCAACAGTGACTAGACAGGACCGGTATACATGGTCCACAACAATAGTATCACCCACCGGGGTAGATACATGCACTGGCAATACAAGACACCCTCGGGTCGTGCCTAAATGAAGGGCAAAATATGTAGATACATAAGAATAAGTAGAACCAGGATCAAAAAATATTGAGGCATCTCTGTTGCAGACTAAAATAATACCTGTAATGACAGCATCAGAAGCAACATCCTCATATCGGCCCTGAAGGGCATAGCATCTAGCATGTCCGCCTGATCGGCCTCCCCCTCGAGGGCGACCCCTAGTTGGCGGGGCGGTTGCTAAAGTAAAAGGACCAGATAATGAGGGCTACCCCCTCTGCTGATATGGCCTGGGAACAAAACGGGGACACTCTCTACGAATGTGCCCAAACTCTCCGCACTCGAAATAACTCCCAGGTGCTGGGGGCTGAGACTGATGAGGACCCCTCGCACCGGAGTGTCCACCTGATGAACTAGGCCGAGAAGAACCCTGGACAGATGGGGCCTATGAAGAACTATATGCTGGCATAGCGCTGAGAGATGGGTGGCTCTTGTGCAAACCCTAATAACCACGGCTAGAAGACGACCCACGGTGATCTGAGCGGCCCGACTGTGAAGACCTGAAAGAGCGACCTCGGCTCTGCTGACCCTGGCCTCTGGTCTGAGTGCCACTAGAACTAACAAATCCTCGAGGCCTCTTGGCCTCCCTCTCATCTCGCTCCCTACAACAATCTGTCTCTATGTCACGAGCGATATCCACAGCATCCTCAAAAGTGCGGCTCAAAACCCTCTCTCGGGTCATCAGATGGATGGGATAGATAAGGCCATCAACAAAGGGTCCAATCCTCTCTCAGTCGGTAGGAACCAACCACGGTGCATATCTAGATAACTATGTAAATCTGATCTCATACTTTGATACTGACATGTCTCCCTGGCGGAGTCCCTTAAACTGCCTACGTATCTCCTCTCTCTGAGATCGAGGCACCCACTTCTCCAAGAACATAGTGGAGAACTCTGGCCATGATAATGGTACTACAGTTGCCGGTCTACGACGCTCATAAGCCTCCCATCAAGCGAAGGCTAGTCCCTGGAACTGGAAGGTAGTAAAGGATACACCACTGGACTCCAAGATCCCTACCGTACGGAGCATCTGACGGCACTTGTCTAGAAAACCTTGGGTGTCCTCGCCCGGAGCACCACTGAAAATTGGAGGAGATAATCTGCTGAATCTCTCGAGACGACGCTGCTCGTCGTCAGTCATAGCTGGGACTCTGTCCCCCTGAACCTGAACAACTGGCTGTACTGGGACCACAGGCTGAACTGGACGAGCCTCAGGTGTCTGTAGGCTCTAGAGTGCGTGCTGCGGGGGTCTGATGACCACCCCCGGTCCTTGATGCAGCTGCTGCGGTGGTAACTAAAACTGCCTATGTCAGGCCAGTGCAAACCGCTAATATCTGAGTTAGGGTCTCCGGTAGACCCAAAATAACAATGGGCATAGCTGGTGCCTGAACCGGTACAGCCGGAGCCTCAGCAACTGGGGGCTATGGGTCAGCTGGCACTGCCTCAGCTGCCCTACCTCCGCCACGACCACGGCCGCGCCCATGACCTCTAGCAGGTGGTAATGGTGGTTGTCCACCTCGTTCGGAAGCTCAAGTTCTCGCTATCTGCGAGAGAATAGAATGTCAAAGTTCAGTTTGAATCAACAAAATCGCACGACAAGAATTTCAAGAATTGAAACTTCTCTAAAATATTTGCAGCCTCCTAAGGATAAGTACAGGCGTCCCCGTACCGATCCACGAGACTCTACTAAACCGGCTCATGACTCGCGAGACCTGTTAACCTAGGCTCTGATACGAACTTGTAATGACCCAAACCCCGGTCGTGATGGCGCCCAACACATTGCTAGGCAAGCCCGACCATGTTATCCATTTAAACCAGCCAATTATTAATTAACGATGATCAATTAAACTTAGTAGCATGCTTTGATATCAAAATGATAAGTGTGGAAGTAGAAGCATACAAAATACAGTCCAAAACAAATCGTGGTGTCACAAGTCTGAGCCTCTACAACGAAAATATCCTACACAGTACAAGTCTAGACAGAATGAAAGCAACAAAATGATAAGAGGGAGAGATCAGGTACTGCGGACGTCGGCAGCTACCTCGAAGTCTCCTCGGGATAGTAATGATAAAGCAGCTGTGATAGCTCAACTGCTCTCTGGAACCTATGAATCTGCACAAACAAAAGTGCAGGGGAGTGGGGTGAGTATTTTCAACTGAGTGAGTAATAATAATAAACAACAACGGAAAATAAGAACACATGTACTATCACTAAACAGTTCTAAGGGTAACCTCATGGGTAAGTCATCTCTACAGTGAATGCCCCCCTTTCCAGTCCACATCTATCTCACCAGGGTCCCACACTGACCTAGTCCTCACTCGTACTGTTATGGCGTACAGCCCGATCCAATGTATATAAATATGTATATATATGTCTATAATGCAGCGGCGCGTAGCCCGCTCCAATATATATATATAGGTATGTGTGTATGTATGTATATATATATATATATATATATATATATATATATATATATATATATATATATATATATATTGCGAGCGTGCGGCTCGCTCCAATACATATAACGCCGCGGCGTGCGGCCCGCTCCAATATATATAATGATGCGGCGTGCGGCCCATATATATATATATATATATATATATATATATATATATATATATATATATATATATATATATATATATATATATATATATATATATATATATATATATATATATATATATATATATATATATATATATATATATATATATATATATATATATATATATATATATATATATATATATATATATATATATATATATATATATATATATATATATATATATATATATATATATATATATATATATATATATATATATATATATATATATATATATATATATATATATATATATATATATATATATATATATATATATATATATATATATATATATATATATATATATATATATATATATATATATATATATATATATATATATATATATATATATATATATATATATATATATATATATATATATATATATATATATATATATATATATATATATATATATATATATATATATATATATATATATATATATATATATATATATATATATATTCGACCCTATCTCAGTCAGTATAGACTTGGCCTCTCAGGCCCACTCAGCTAGAACAGGGAATCCCACCCTAGGTAGTCTCTCTCACAGTACACATCTAGTACTGGCTCATGATATGCTATACAGCTACAATTATGGCTGAGCGTATGTATCTCGCATGATATAAGGGTCATTTAGCTCTACAGGCTTCCCTAATACTCTACAGATCGGCACAAGGCCCCAAACATGGCTTCTATCCCAATTACACAGTTATAAGCTCAATCTCAGTCATAATACGCAATAATCTATTATTCGGGAAGGACCAAGTCCAAATCCCCAATCACAATTCCACCACGCCCGTCACATGACGCGTGTTTCATCTCAGCATAGCACTATATAGTGCAAGTACGGGGTTTCAAACCCTCAGTACATTGTTTACTACCACCACTCACCTCGAACCAGTATAAGTCCTAGCTCGCTTTGCGCTTGCCTCGCAAATCAATCTCGTCGGATATCAAATCTGCTCAAAATCAATGAGAATACGTCAATATAGGCTAATTAGACATAACACAATCGAAATAACTTTATTTACACCAAAACCCACGAAGTTGTCAAAATCCGACTTTTGGTACGCTTCTCGAAAAATTACGAAAGTTACATTTTCGGAATTGTTATCTCAACACGAGTCCATACATATAAAGTTTTTTCAAAATCGGACTCCGTTTGCCCATTCAAACCAATATTTTTCCATAACCCAGGCTTAGGGCAAAATTCCCCCATTAATTCTCTCAATTTCAGTGAAATAGAGGAAGATTCTAAGATAAAAACACGTATTTGGACCATAAAACTTGCCTCCGATGATTACTCAGTGAAATCCCTGCAATTTCTCGTCACATTGCTCTCTAAGAACTCAACAATGGGGGTTTTGAGTAAATGAGTCGCAGATGAAATGTTCTGGACTTAAACTTACTGCCAGCCCTTATTACTCTACCCGATCGCAGCCGTTGGCATGCGATCGCGATGCACAGATTTTTGGGCCACCAGTTTTCCTTCTACGCGATCGTGTGGACCCAGACGTGATCGCAGTGACCAGCCTAACCACTCTACGCGATCGCAATATTCTCGCCACGATCGCACTACTTTCGAATCAAACCTTACGCGATCACATGAAGGGCCTCGCGATCGCGATGAACAAAGCCTTCAGCTTACGTGATCGCATCCCTCATGTCGTGATCGAGAAGAACAAAACCTCTCAGCTCTCTCTGATACACTACGCGATCGCGTGACCATATAAGCGATCGCGGAGAACAAATAACCTGCAATTTTATTGCAGCACTTCAGCAATTCATTTTGGCACAAAATGGTCCGTTTGGACCCCCGAATCCATCTTGAGGCCCCCGGAACCCCAACGAAAACCACCAACATACTCCAAAATATGATACAAACTTGTTCCAATCCTAAAAACACGCCCTTAAACACAGAAATCATCGAATCCAAGCGAATTCAAGCCTAAGTTTCATCTAAACTTCCGAAACCAACATTCGATCAAAAATCTGACCAAATGACTTCCGAATGACCTAAAAATTTGCAGGCATATCCAAAATCACCTAACGGAGCTACTACACGTGTCGGAATTCCATTCTGACTCCTGGATCAAAATCTCACCTACCGTTCGGATTTCGCCGAAATTCAACCTTAGCCAATTCAAGACTAAAACTGCACCGGACCTCCAAATTTGCTTCCGATCACTCTCCTAACTCATAAATGACCTCCCGATGCTGATTGAATCATCAGAATTTGATTCCAAGCTCTTTAACTCACAAGTCAACATCCAGTTGACTTTTCCCAACTATTCCTTCTTCTGAGAGACTATTTGTTTCATTTCCAACCAAAGTCAACCCGAATTGACTCAAACTCACCAATATGCATATTGAAATATTAACAAGCATATAACAGGGATAACGGGGATAACGGAGTGATAACTCACATGATGACGGGCCGGGTTATCACAGTTTCGAAAGTAACAATTACCCACGAGAAGCGGTTGCGACATGTTTTAGAGGAAGAAAAAATTACATTCGATGATGCAGATGCTGATGGCCTATTAACTCCCTATAACAACGCACTGGTAGTATCTTTACTTGTACATGACACTAACGTGAAATGAATTTTAATTGATCTAGGTAGTTTCATGAACATTATTTTGTTACGAGTACTACATGAGATGCAAGCAGAAAATAAATTGGTACTAAAAGCACATCTATCAGGATTTGACATTTCCAGTGTTGTGACAAAAGAGAAGTGGTGCTTACAACATTTTTAGAAGGCGTTGTCAAAGATACAAAGTTTCAGGTAGTGGAGATGGAAATGACTTACAACATAATACTCGGGAGGCCATTGGTCCACGATATGGATTTTGTCCCATCAACTTTTCATCAAGTCATTAAATTTCCAGCGCCATGGGGAATATGTCAAATCCGTGGAGAGCAATAGAAATCCAAGAGAAGCAACTCCGTGGCAAATTTAAGTGCAAGAAATGAAGAAAAACAGTAATTACAGAACCCAATTGAGGATATCATAGCACTAACCTCAACTGAACAAGGGTAAACAGATATGGATTCAAGGCTCGATTTCATTGAAGAACCATAAAAAAATACAAAAATTCAAAGCAATGATAGAAGAGCTGGAGGTGTAGTACTGTTTATACACTTGCCAGAAAGAAAAGTTTATATAGGAGCCAATCTCAGCCCAAATATGAAACGTAAGTTGACTGAAATTTTAAAAGTTTAACGCATATTATTTTGCTTGGTCCCATTCTGATATGATAGGTATACCACCAGAGGTAGTGACTCATAAGTTAAATGAAGACCCGTCACATCCACATGTCAAACAAAAGAAAAGAAAGAAATGACCTTTCAAATATCAGGTGATTCAAGATGAGGTGCAAATATTATTAAAGAATGGGTCTATTCGTGAGGTAAAGTATCCTAATTGGTTAGCCAACACTATTGTGGTACCTAAAAAGAACGGTAAAAGGTGAGTTTGTGTAGACTATACAGATCTTAACAAAGCTTATCCTAAAGACTCTTTCCCATTACCTCACATAGATTAACTAATTGATGCTACTGCAGGGCATGAGTTGTTCAAATTTTTATATGCATACTCAGGATACAATCAAATCAAGATGGATCCCGCAAATAAAGAAAAAAATTTGTTTATAAACAGACAATGAGATTTACTGTTACAAAGCAACGCCGTTTGGTCTCAAAAATGCAGGTGCAACATATCAAAGACTAGTAACCAAAATGTTCCAAGAACATTTGGGAAAAACCATGGAGTTCTATATAGATGATATGCTCATTAAAACTTAGCATTCAGGAGATCGTATATCGCGTATATCTTAAACGTTTAAAATTTTACGGAAATTTAAAATGAAATTGAATCCTAAAAATGTGCATTTGGTGTTGCATCAAGTAAGTTTTTGGGTTTTCTTGTTTCTAATCATGGTATTGAAGTAAATCCCGTGCAGATTAAGGCCATAAAAGAAATTCATGACATACTTACAAGTAAAAAAGAAGTGCAGAGGCTAAAGGAAAGAATTGCGGCCTTGGGGAGAGTCATTTCTAAATCATCAAAAAAATAATTTTTCAGATCTTAAAAAACATGATCATTTTGAGTGGAATGAGGAATGTCAACATGCACTCAAAAATTTAAAGACATATTTGTCAAAACCGTTGTTGCTCGCAAAATTTAAGGATGATGAGAGATTGCTCATCTACCTTGTTTTCTCAGAAGTAGTGGTAAGTGGTATTTTAGTCTGCGAAGATAAAGGTAAACCATCTATGATTTATTATGTTAGTAAATCTTTATTGGATGTGGAAATGCGATATCCTCAACTAGAAAATCTTGCACTTGCATTAATCATGGCATCTAGAAAACTAAGATTTTATTTTCATTTTCACCCTATCATTGTCGTAACTTCTTATCTATTACGCAATATATTACATAATCATGAGTTATCAGGAATTTTAGCCAAGTGGGATATAGAATTAAGGTAATTTGAGATCACATATCAACCTAGAATTGCTATAAAATCTCAAGTATTAGCTTATTTCGTGGATAATTTTAGCCAAGGGATGCCATTAGAAGCAGAAAAAGAATTGCAGGTGTTCAACGGGGCTAACCAGGAACTAGGACCTTATTTACTGATGGTTCATCTAATGTAAAGGGTGCAGGTTTACAAATTATTTTGGTACCACCTACGGGTGAAATTATTAGACAAGCCATTAAATGCCATTCTATAACTAACAATAAACCAAAGTGTAAAGATATGGTTTCATGTTTAGAACTGGCACGGGAACTCGGCATTAATCAAATTATAATCAAAAGCGATTCGCTACTCGTGGTTAACCAGATGTTGGGGACTTACACTGCCAGGAAAGCACGAATACAACAATATTTAGAAAGGTGCGGGAGCTGGTAAAGAAATTTCGGACTTGGGAAGTTACGCAAATACCAAGGGATGAAAATGTTGAAGCGGATGCCCAAGCTAATCTCGCATTGCACGAAGGATCATGCCGTGCCTTGCTTATTGATTATGCACGAAGGATCATGTCGTGCCTTGTTTATTGATTATGCATGAAGGATCATATCGTGCCTTGTTATACTGATTATGCACGAAGGAACATTCTGTGTCGTTGTTATTTGAACCATGCACGAAGGATCATGTCGTGCCATGGATGTGAGGATGAGAGTAAAAGCACGAAGGGTGATGCCGTGCACTTTTATTTGATTATTTGGTGAGGATGAGAGTAAAAGTACGAAGGGTGATGCCGTACAACTATTTGAATTTCTTGTTTTGGTGATAGCTGTTTTTACTACACCCTGATTCTCTTTAATGATTTATTATATGTTGCTGATTGTGTTTCCCCAGCATGATATTCATGTGTTAATTATGTTACTTGATAATCCTGTTATTTTGTGGTGTATACATATATAGAACTGCACAGGTTTATGTGAGTGTCTGGTCCTAGGCTTGTCACTACTTCGCCGGGATAGGCCAGGCACTTACCAGCACATGGGGTCGGATTGTGCTGATACTGTACTTCTGTGCGTTTTTGCACAGGTCCAGGTTTCGAGCAGGAGCAGCAGCAGTAGAGTACTTGTAGGATTTCTAAGCATTTCGAGACCGAGGTAGCTTGCAGGCGTCTGCAGGCCTGGCGTCTCTTCTATTTAGTTTTGTTTATTGTTGTGGTCTCATTGTTCCGAGACAGACGAATGTTCATTATTTTCTTTTAGACCATTATGTATAGTTATTCCTTAGTAGTTCGTGAGTTGGTGACTCCACATCTTGGGTAGAGGATTATATCAGTTGTTTTACATTATAATTATTCATCTCCATTTCGAAAGACTTCCGCATTTAATAAATTGAGTAATTATTTCTTGTTATTAAGAATGAGTATAAAAATGATGGTATGAATAGGAAAACATTGAATGAATTGGCTTGCCTAGCTACCAAGAGTAGGCGTCATCACGATCCTGATGATGGAAAAAATCCGGGTCGTGACATTATCATATTCACATTCGAGCCAAAGCTCTAAGAATGTACAATTCATAATTCTACCTCAAACCTTTCACATCCAGATTGTTATAAAAGCACAAACCTTGAGACGTCAAAAATTATTACTTAGTTTATGACCCAATATATTTGTTTTAAGAAAATATTGAAGTTTGTAAAGAATAAAAGTACAAAATCTTTGTAAGAAGGAAAGAAGCCAACCAACTTTGCTTGATGATTACCGAAAAGGACAACTAAAAAAATGGTTTTAAGACAAAATTCATTGAAGCACTACTGTCACGAGAGAGACGTTTGTTTCAAATTGAGATAAAATAGTGATAAACATGAGAAGTAGTAGAAACAAAATAATAACTATATCATCCTTTCTCTCAGAGTTTGAAGTAACACTTAAATAAAAGAAGTGAAATCTAGTTATACAGTATCATATCCTGACGAAAAGATGTCAATTGACAACGTTTGGATGAGATGGATAACCAAACACTCCCAAACTCTAACCAATTCTCTTCTTCACCGTTAATTCCAACAAAACCTCCTGATAATACAGCTCCAAATCCTTTGCTCATGAATACAGCTATGCAACTAGATTCACCAACTCAAATAATTGATACTACAAAGCTACCTAAATTATACCTCGAAACTCTCACTACTAATAGTTCTAACCTTATAGAGCTCAATTCATCCTCCTTATTGATGGACTTCTCTGACTATAATGATGAGATTGAAGCACCTACTGATTCCTCCATTTTTATCCCATTAACAGTAGAGGAAAAATATCGACTCTATAAACTTTAGGAACATGTTGTGATTATCAAGGTATATGGGCGCAAGGTAGAACACAAATTGCTTAGACAAAAGGTGTATGCTATGTGGAAACCCACTGAAAATCTCCCACTAATTGATTTAGGCTCAGATTTTTTCCTACTTAAATTTCAGCGAGAGGAAAATAAATTACGTGCTTTGCAAGAAGGACCTTAGTTTGTTTTAAACAACTTTTTATTTATTCGACAATGGGAGCCTAGGTTTAAGGCTTCATCAACTCAAATAACTTCTTTTGCTCTATGGATGAGATTACCTGAATTACCTACTGAGTTTTATGATTATCATTTATTAAAGAAGTTGGCTCAGAAGGTTGGTAAATTCTTATCAATGGATATTTTTACTTCTAATACTACTAGAGGACAATACGCTCGATTATGTGTTGAAGTACAATTAAATCAACCGTTAAAGACTCACATGTTCATTGGTGATCATAAACAAGCTATTCTCTATGAAGGTCTAAATATAATATGTATTACATGTGGTTGTATGGGTCAAAATCAAAGAACTTGCCCTTCCAAAGGAATTGATTTAAACACGGTTAAATCTAACCATACTCCTACTAAAAGAGATGAAGCAGATACACAGAATTCCTGGAAGCTAGTCCAATTTCTATCAAAATTTGCAACTACCAAGCAAGCACGTCCCAAGCAAACTACTGAGGAGGTAAGTGCTAGAAAAGTTACTAAGTCTTTGGCTAATTCTAATCATCTCCCTTTTACTTAATTATCTTTAGATATTGCACGCTTACCACCTAAAAATAGTTCTACTATTAATGACCAAACTAACTTTATTTTAACTAATAATAGGTTTTACTTATTAATGGAAGATAGTACTTCATTTAATGCTTTAATACACCCTAATCATAATCATAGACAAGACAATTCTACTAGTCAAAATTTAAATTGCACTCAAACACCTATTAGTGAGGTCCTATTACAAATATTTGACCACACCACTAATCCTATCTCTCAACATGTAGAGAGCCACGACACACACACACGCAAAACAAAGCTCTTAACACACACATGCATGACCAAGCCCTCACCCCTTTTGTTAATTTTACTTTACTCGGCCAACATTCCCCTACACTATCTACACCTCCTTCTTCCTTCATTAATTGCAACACTCCAACCTTAGATAATGATAACATGCAAATAGGGTAACCGAATTACTCAACCTCCATTTCTAGGTCAAACCAATCCCCCTCATGTCAATCTTTTCAACCGGCCAATACACCCACTAAAATACCTTCTAAATCAGTCATTGTTCCTATTAATAATAATCACCCTTCCTTATATCTTACTACAAACACTCAACTTCAACAACATGTTTCCATTCAACTTCCTAAGTCATCTGAGGAGCTCACGCAACACTCCAAGTCAAACCTCCCACCAACTTCACAACAATCCCACTCCATTCTCTCAACCACCCCTCTCCCATCTAATAATGGAACAAAATTCAATAGTGTACATGGCTCACACTCCCCATGCACCAACGTATTTAGCATCTTGGCTAGAAGAGGGACTACACAATCATGCCCTAACATTTACCATGCAAGTGAACCAACAAGATGTGACCATTCTAATAAATCATCCGAAGGACTTAGATCAAATAGTGGCGGAGGGTATGACACTGGCAACGGAAATATTTGCACGATACCACTAGGAAATGATGCAAGCTCTAAATTTAGCACCATTTCAACCACTACCCCATCCATCTCTAGTCTGGGAACAGACACCACTTCATCTCAATGTCATAAGAATGCCATTTTACCCTCCACCAACTCCCAATGTCCCTTGCATTCAACCCTACCCTCCACTTCTTGTTCAACATACGCCATTGTTGAGGCTAGGCACACCACATGTCCAAACACCACCACCTCATCCACCTTCTCCGGACAATCACAATCAACAAGAACAAAGAGAGCAGGAGGAGAACTTACAGGCAGAGTTAGACGCAGCAATCGCTTACAACAGAGAGACAACACATATTTATGCATGCATGAATAGGGTAAAGATCTTCATGCAGAAGGAGGAGTTCGAAAGAAAAATTTTCGTAAGATGTCCTCAAAACCTAGTGTCAACCTCCAGAATCAGGCCAACCACCAATCCAACAGTAGGCAAATACGCTATGTTATTTCTTCCAACACTGACCTTACGCCAAGGACAGTCTAATTCTGAATTATTTGTAGACAATAATAATCATATGAATTTTATAATTTGGAATTGTAGGGGTAGTCACTCAGTGGAATTTCGTAGAAATTTTAGGTCTTTGTTAGACTATAACAGACCTGCTTTAGTTGTTTTGTTGGAAACCCATGCCCAATCTTATCAGGTGGTAAAGGATGATTTTGGTTTTACTGGTATGATAGAAGTTCTAGCAGTAGGTCAGATAGGGGGACTTGTCATTTTATGGAATGCGGCTTTGTTAAATATCACTCAAGTTGCTACAACTACTCAGGAGATCCATTGTCATATCCAGGTTAGTCCGCTGCTATTTACCTTCTGATTTAGTGTCATATATGCTAGTAATGATCTATCAAATAGACTTGTACTATGGAACAATCTTAAATGTATCTTTGATAATTATAAAGGGCCTTGGTTGATAGGCGTGGATTTTAATGAAATCCTTGATGCAAATGATAAATTTGGGGGTCTACCTATCAATAATAAACGTGCTAATACACTGCTCTCTTGTTTTAATTATTGTTTGCTCACAGACTTAGGATATAAGGGTAGTCATTATACTTGGACAAATGGTAGACATAACAATGCTAATATTCTTGAAAGAATAGATCGTGTTTTATCTAACTACACTTGGCTTGCGAATTATTCTGATGCTTTAGTTACGCATTTGTCAAGAACTCACTCGGATCATTGTCCTGTTAAAATAGAGTTACATCATAGCGTATTACCTAAAATAAAGATTTTTAGATTTGAATCTATTTGGACAACTCATCCTACTTTGGAGAATGTTATAATGCAAGTTTGGACTGATAATAATAACCTAGTTCCTTCACTAACCATGTTCAAAGATTCTGTTCAAATTTGGAATCAAAGAACTTTTGGTATTATTTTTAAACGCAAGAAGAAAATTTTGGCCAGACTAGCTGGTATCCAAGCATCAATTCATTTGCCTACTAGTATTTTCCTTCAAAAATTAGAATCTAAACTTATTCATGATTTTAATTTTATACTCAAATTAGAAGAAAATTTTTCGAAATTAAAATCAAGAATAAATTGGTTAAACGATAGTGACGCTAATACAAAATATTTTCATTTAACCACTTTAAATAGACAACGTACTAATCGTTTAATAGTCATTCAAGACTTAGGTGGGAATTGGATTACTGATCCTATTAGAATAAACAATGATATTTTCAATTATTATAATACTTTATTTACTACTCAACACACAAATTCTATATTTAGAAACTTTATTCTACCTTCTAATATAGTGGACTATACTGATCATTTACTATTAGAAAAACCCTGACAAAATATTGAAATATTTAATGCCTTAAATTCGTTTCAACCCTATAAGGCACCAGGTCCGGATGGATTATATCCTATCTATTGGCATATTGTAGGTAATTCTGTGAAAGTTTTTTGTCATCGGACTTTTGAGGATTACAAAATAGATCCTACTATTAATTCAACTTTTCTTTGCCTCATTCCAAAAAAATTACATGCAGCTACTCTAGTTTATTATCGTCCGATTAGCTTGTGTAATACTATTTATTTTAAAATAATTTCAAAAATCATTTTTAATTGCATTAAGCCTGCTCTACCTCACTTAATTGATCAAACTCAATCTAGCTTCCTGAAAAATAGATGTGCATATGATAATGCAATTATTGTTCAGGAATTGTCAACAAATTTTAATAAGATGAAGGGAAAGAATGCTAATATGCTTCTTAAATTAGATTTTGAAAAAGCTTTCGATAAATTAGAATGGTCTTTTATTTATAATACTTTATATAATATTTATTTTCCTATTAAACTAAGCAATTTAATAATGTCTTATATTAGTACTACTTCTACTGCCGTTTTAATCAATGGTCATGCCACTGATTTTTTTTCAGCCTTCTAGAGGTATTAGACAAGGAGACCCTCTTTCTCCTTATATTTTTATATTATGTTTAGAAATGTTGTCAAGAAAAATAAATTTAGAGGTAGACTACAATATTTGGCATCCAATTTCTATTGGGCAAAAGGGACCTCAACTTTCACATCTCTTTTTCGTGGATGACATAATTTTATGTTCAAACATTCTTCCAAGTTCTTGTAATTCTATCCTAAGAACTAAGACTCTTTTTAATAATTATTCAGGGCAGACTATTAACCTAGAGAAGTCTAAGCTGTTTTTCTCGAAAAATTGCTCTACAAATGTTAAAGTGGACATTCAGATTTTGTTTAACATAAAGGAAAGTAATTATTTTGGAAAATATCTAGGTTTCCCAATCTTTACTTCGAAGCCTTTAACCAAAGATTTTTAGTTTCAAGTCTAAATTAGCAGGTTGGAAAACTCATTTCTTAACAAAAGCGGGAAGAAAAACTTTAATTTGTTCCACCCTTAATAATCTTCGTAATCATGTAATGCATTATATTACTTTGCCCAATTCTATTATTAATTCTCTTAACAAATATCAACGAGACATTTTGGGGGGATCTACTTCGCAAAAGAAAAAAATTCATCTATTAAATTGGAATTCGGTCACTACTCCTTTATCACTTGGGGTATTAGATATACAAAATCTTCACATAAAAATGCTGCTTTGCATGCTAGACTAGCATGGCGACTCTTTCAAAATCCTACCCTTCTTTGGGAAAGGGTTTTACTTCATACTCATTTAAAACAAAATAGAACTAATAGATTTTCTACTTCAACAATTTGGCAAAATGTTATAAAGGGATGGTCCTTTTGTAATCTTGGATATAAATGGATGTTAACAAACGGGAAGCATGTTAATTTCTAGAAGGAACCTTGGTTGAATCGCTGTGCTCCTATTCGCAATTTTATTTGTGGCCCTCTACCCAGAGGTGAGATTAATAAATTGGTATCAAATTATTACTATAATTATGAATGGCACTTTCAGGATTTCTCCTTTGATATTCCTACTTCTTTAGAAAAACAAATCTCTAGTACTTACATGCCTATAGTCAATACAAATTATGATCATATAATCTGGGATATTACACCTACAGGTTTATTTTCTGTTAAGTCTATCTATCATGAACTTCATAATGTTACGTTTAAGAACAATGATTCTTTAGGTAATAATTATACATGGATTTGGAAACTACAAACTACACCAAAAATTTCTTTCTTTATCTGGCTGTTATGTAATGGTAGGCTACCTACAACTACTTATTTACATAAAATAAAAGTTTCAAAAACACGGATATTTATAATTTTGTGGATTAGTTGCTGAGTCAATTAGGCATATATTTTTTGAATGTAATAATGCTATACTATTCTGGCAGCACTTTAATATTGATTTTAAATTATTTTAATACTGCCGGGAATCTTTATTCAATGCACTGGTGGCATAACTTCTTAAAACAAAATCATTTAGGTAGTTATAATGGTATCCCGTTAACTATTTTATTGCCATTTGAATTATGGCATATTTGGACTAGTAGAAATAATAATCTTTTTAAAAATACTAAAGATTCTTTAAACACAACTTTAGTATATCATCAAGTAGCTGTGTTTTATTACCTTACAAAGTCTAGGAAAACTATATCAAAAAATTTGTCTGTTTACATTAAGTGGTATCCATCACCACGGCTTTTCTTTAAATTAAACATAGATGGCTCTACAAAATATAATCCTATTATATGTGGTATTGAGGGTTGTTTTAGAGACTCCTCTACAAATTGTATCCTAGGATTTTTCAGTATGGTTTCAGATGGTTCTAATCTACACACTGAATTACTTTCTCTTCTAATGGGACTTAAACTAGCTCTAAAATATAATTTCACTCCTTTAATTATTGAGACAGATGCAAGTATGATTCTGGATTTGCTTAATACACCTATGCCAAAATATATTAATATAATTACTGATTGCAGGTTCTTACTCAAGAAACTGCATGATCCAAAGATTGAGACAATCTACAGAGAACAAAATAGTGTGGCAAACTGTTTAGCAAAATATGGAGCAACCCATGTGGAGGCGACTCCTGTAATTTTTTCAAGACTTCCAAGTTTTGTCCTACCTTCTTATCATCGTGATCAGACAGGGATGTTGTGTAGAAGGTTATGTAAATCAATGGATATGTTAAGTAGTAGTAATAGTAGTAGTAGCACTAATTTAGTTAATATGTGTGATCTAGTAGTTCCTAATCAAATGTTGTTTATGCATCCAACATCAACTCTTATGTAAATTTTATTACCGATATAATATGATTATCCTTCTTACCAAAAAAAAAGATAGTGAAAGAAAACACATCAACGAACAACAACCACTCCACTACAGCGCACCTTGATTGTTTTTCAGAGTTATCAAGTGTTTTATATTTGTTAACCATTGTTTCACCAAATATAAAAGTTAAGAAAAGACTAGTTATATGAAATTTATCAATTTAACAAGGAAGAAATATTACACAATCCGGATATATACAATTAAGACTCACGGTTATGTTAGACTCTGGTGCATAGATATTCATCACCATGCATATACACCATACTCCACATTTAGTAATTAAAAATTTATATCCTAATCCTATTCGCTCAAGCCAAAGTTAGATCAAACACTTACCTCGAAAGCTTCAAACTCAACTCAAGCCTCTAGTATAGCTATACCCCTCGAATTCACCACAAAACCGCTCAAATCTAAACTGATTCTCTTAAGTATCCAGATGAAGTCTATGCGCAAGAACAAGAGAACAAGAATTTTGCACGAGAAATTTTTACTAGTCTGAAACTGTAGGAACAAAATAGGTTGTCTTTTGGTATGTATGAAAGCTTTTGTCCATGCTTCTCTTTCAATCAGAATAGTGGAAGAACAAAATATTTTCCATCTGACAATGTTCACCAAGTGATCATTTTCTTTTCTATAAAATATTCTCACTTAATCACCAACTTATAAAATTGCTAATGGAATGTGTCTTTAACATGGGTTCCACCAATATTGACTATATTAATAGTCACCACTTGTATAAAGGTGTCAGCCATATGGTGTATTATCCCAGCTATATTAGATAATTACCGATTTACCCCACGAAATTAAGAATTATCTCAAATTACTTAAAATACTACTTACGTTTAATATACTTGGGACCATATAAAATAAATAAATACATAAGCTATTATTTTATTAAAACTCCCGTGTAAAAACATATATATTTTCTCAACTTATAATTTTCCTAGCCTCATATAAAGACTACAACTTCTTAAATCATAGGTCCGGGTCCGTTTACCCAAAATATTGACCAAGTCAAATTTACTTATTTTATACCCAAATTTCATCATTTTTCATAGAATTTCATATTTAAGCTTTCCGGCTACCCGCCCGGACTGCGCACGCAAATTGAGATAACTTTAAATGAGGTTTTTCAAGGCCTCGAAAGCGCGGAATGACTAAGAAAACAAGTAATGATCCTTTGGGTAGTCACATTATCCACCTCTAAAACAACCGTTCATCCTCGAACAGATAAAAGAATGAAGTACCTGAGTCAGGGAATAGATAAGGATAACGGCTCCGCATGTCAAACTCGGACTCCCAAGTCGATGCCTCAGGAGGCTGACCTCTCCAGTGAACTCGCACAGAAGGAAAACTCTTCGACCTCAACTATCGAACCTGTTGGTCTAGAATAGCTATTGGTTCCTCCTCGTAAGATCGATCCTTGTCTAATTGGACAGTGCTGAAATCTAACGCGTGATATGGATCGCCGTGATATTTTCGGAGCATGGATACATGAAACACTGGATGCACACCTGACAAGATAGGTGGCAAGGCAAGTTTATAAGACACCTCATCCACACGATCAAGAATCTCGAATGGGCCAATAGACCTAGGGCTAAGTTTGCCCTTCTTCCCAAATCTCATCACGCCCTTCATAGGTGATACTCGGAGCAATACTTGTTCCCCAACCATGAAAGCTATATCTTGAACCTTGCGATCTACATATCTCTTTTTCCTTGACTAAGCTGTACGAAGCCTATCTTGAATGATCTTGACCTTATCTAAGGCCTCCTGAACTAGATCCGTACCCAACAACCAAGCTTCTCCCAGTTCAAACCATCCGACTGGAGAACGGTACTGCCTACCATACAAGGCTTCATAAGGAGCCATCTGGATACTCGTTTGATAGTTGTTATTATAAGCAAACTCTGTCAAAGGCAGGAATTGATTCCACGAACCTCCAAAATCAATAACACAGGCCCGAAGCATATCCTCCAATATCTGAATTGTCCTTTCGGACTGACCGTCCATCTGGGGATGAAAGGTTGTACCTAGCTGGACTTGGGTGGCCAACTCTCATTGAACCGCCTTCCAGAAATATGAGGTAAATTGCGTACCTCGATCTGAAATGATAGAGATAGGCACACTATGAAGGCGAACAATCTCCCTGATATAAATCCCAGCTAATCTCTCGGACGAATAGGTAGTGGCAACCGGAATAAAATAAGCTAACTTGGTCAGCCTATCAACAATAACCCAAACAGCATCAAACCTCTTCTGAGTCATCGGAAGGCCAGAAACGAAGTCTATAGTGATCCGCTCCCACTTCTATTCAAGAAGCTCAAATCTCTAAAATAAACAACCAGGTTTCTGTTGCTCATACTTAACCTGTTGACAGTTCAAGCACCGCGCTACATATGCCACAATATCCTTTTTCATTCTATGCTACCAATAATGTTGTCGCATATCCTGATACATCTTTGTTGTGCCTCGATGAATAGAATACCGTGAACTGTGAGCTTCCTCTAGAATCAATTCTCGAAGCCCATCAACATTTGGCACATAAATTCGCCCTTGCAATATCAAACTCCATCAGCATCTAAGGTGACCTACTTGGCACACCTCATCGCTAAACTATGTCTTTAAGGACACATAAATGAGGATCATCAAATTGTCGATCACGGATATGCTCCAATAATAAAGAGCGAGCGACCGTGCAAGATAGAACTTGACTAGGCTCAGAAATATCCAACCTCACAAATCGGTTGGTTAAGGCCTGAACATCCAAAACAAGTAGCATATGATTTACCGGAATATAAGCAAGACTGCCTATACTGGCTGACTTTCCTGCTCAAAGCATCGGCCACTACATTCGCTTTTCTCAGGTGATATAAAATGGTGACGTCATAATCTTTCAACAATTCTAGCCACCTTCTATGCCTCAAATTCAACTCCTTCTATTTAAGCAGATGTTGAAGACTCTTGTGATTGGTGTATACTTCACATGCCACACCATACAAATAATGCCTCTAGATTTTTAATGCGTGAACAATCACCGCCAATTCCAGATCATGAACTGGATAGTTCTTTTCATGAATCTTCAATTTCCTCAAAGCATAAGCGATAACCTTGCCATCCTGCATCAATACTGCACCAAGTCCAATACGGGAAGCATCACAATAGACACTATAAGGTCCCAAACCTGTGGGCCAAACCAATACAGATGTTGTGGTCAAGGCTGTTTTGAGCTTCTTAAAGCTTGCCTCACATTCATCTGACCATTCGAACTGGACACCTTTCTGCGTCAATCTAGTCATTGGGGTTGCAATAGATGAAAACCCTTCCACAAACTGCCGATAATAACCTGTTAATCCTAAGAAACTCTGAATCTCGGTGGTTGATATCGGTTTAGGCCAGTTCTTGACTACCACAATCTTCTTTGGATCGACCTGAATACCTGCTACCGTCACAATATGACCCAGGAATGCAACGGAACTTAGCCAAAATTCACACTTTGAAAATTGTGCATATAGTTGGCTATTTTTCAGAGTCTGAAGAGCCACTCTGAGATGTTGTGCATGCTCCTCCTAACTGCGGTAGTATATCAATATATCATCAATGAAGACTATTACAAACAAGTCTAAATAAGGCCTGAACACTCGGTTCATCAATTCCAAGAAAGCTGTTGGGCATTTGTCAACCCAAAAGACTTGACCAGGAATTTATAATGTCTGTACGGAGTGCGGAATGCTGTCTTAGGGACATCAGATGACCTAATCATCAGCTGATGATAGCAAGATCTCAAATCTTTCTTCGAAAATACCTTGGCACCCTAAAGCTGGTCAAATAAATCATCAATCCGCGGGAGTGGACATATATTTTTGATAGTAACCTTGTTCAACTGCCGATAATCGATGCACATTCTCATCGAACCATCTTTCTTCTTAACAAATAATACTGGTGCACCCCACGGCAAAACACTGGTCTAATAAAACCCTTTTCAAGTAAATCTTGCAACTGTTCCTTGAATTCTTTTAACTGTAGCGGAGCCATGTGATATGGTGGAATAGAAATGGGCTGAGTGCCTGAAAACAAGTCAATGCAAAAATCAATATCCCTGTCGGGTGGCATACCCGGCAGGTCTGAAGGAAAAACTTCAGGAAACTCGCGAACCACGGGCACAGAATCAATAGAGGGAACCTCAGCACTGGAATCACGGACATAGGCTAGATAAGCCAAACACCCTTTTTCAATCATACGCCGAGCCTTAACATAAGAAATAACATTACGGCTAGTATGACCAGAGATTCCTTTCAACTCTATACGAGGTAAATTTAGTAGAGCTAAGGTCACAGTCTTGGCACTGCAATCCAAGATAGCATGATATGGAGATAGCCAGTCCATACCTAATATAATATCGAAGTCCACCGTATTTAAGAGCAATAAATCAGCACGGGTCTCAAGACCCTCAATTACCATAATACATGACTGATGAACTCATCAACCACAATAGAATCACCTATTGGTGTAGACACATGAATGGGAACACCTAGTGGATCACTAGGCTGAACCAAGTACGGTGCAAAATAGGAAAACACGTACGAATATGTAAACCCAAGGTCAAATAATGTTGATGCCTCTCTATCACAAACCAGAATAATACATGTAATAGCAGCATCTGAGGACTCAGCCTCTGGTCTGGCAGGAAGTGCATAACATTGGGTTTGGGGCCCACCTACCTGAATTGTATCTCTAGGACGATCAATCAATGTTGTCCTCTGCCTCTGTCGGTCCGAGCTCCACCTCTACGATCCTGACCTCCACCTCTATGATCCCTACCTCCGCCTCTAGCTGGCTGGGAGGGCTGTGGATCTCCTGCTACCTGGATCATGAGGTGAGGACCCTGCTGCTGAGATTTGTCAGAAGCTCGAGGGCAATACCTTGCAATGTTCCTTAGGTTTCCACACGTGTAACAAGCCCTCGACTACTGAGAATAATGGAGTCGCGGTGCGTTGATAGGCTGCTGATCAGAGTAATGTGGCTTAGAATCATGACCACTAGAAGTACCGTGAGAAACCTGAAGAGCTGACTGAAAAGGCCTAGGAGAATAGCCTCTACCATGAGAATCTCTACCTTCAGATAAGGTACCACTGAATCTGCCTGAATTATGGGGCCTCTTATCCGACCCATGACCTGCTCCCTGAGACAAAGCCATCTCGATCTAGCGAGCTACATTGGCCGCCTCCTGAAAAGTGATCTCACTCCCTCCTCCCATAGCCATCTGAAGACGAATTGGCTAACTCAAGCCATCAATAAATCTTCTCACCCTTTCTCTATCTGTGGGAAGTATGACAGTGGCATATCGAGCTAGGTCAATGAACCAAGTCTCATACTATGTGACAGACATGGAGCCCTGATGAAGACGCTCAAATTGTCTACGAAGAGCCTCCGTCTGAGTTGCTAGAAGGAACATTTCCAAAAATAATTTTGCAAATTGGCTCCAAGTCAAATATGGCAACCATGTTGGTTTAGATAAGCAATAATCTCTCCACCAAGTCTTAACGGATCAGATAAATGGAAAGTGGCAAAATCAACACAATTGGTCTCCACAATACCCGTAGTACGGAGAACCTCGTGGCAACTATATAGAAAGTCCTGAGGATCCTCTGAAGGAATGCCACTATATGTGGTAGTGAATAGCTTGGTAAATTTGTCCAATCTCTATAAAGCACCAGCGGACATAGCTGCACCTCACCAGTCTGAGTCACAATGCCTGGCTGAACTGCCTCAGCTGACTGAATCACTGAAACCTGAACTCGGGGAGTTACTGGCTCCGGAGTACGATATGCTTCAAATACTTGAGATTACTCTCAATGTGGCCCAATTATCGGAGAGATTACTCTCAATATGGCCCAAATACCGGAAAGATTATGTGACGACCCGACCCGTCGTCATGGGAATTACCACCCCGTTATATCGTGTTTTGGAGTATGTTGGTGGTTTTCATTGGGGTCCTGGAGGCCTCGAGGTGAATCTGGACCATCATTCGACGTTTTGAAGCAATGGGAAGTCTGCTGTAAATTGCAGATCACTGGGCAAAATCCAAGCCTTCACGTTCGCGTGGCATAGCTGCACCTCACCAGTCTGAGTCACAATGCCTGGCTGAACTGCCTCGCTGACTGAATCACTGAAACCTGAACTCAGGGAGTTACTGGCTCCGGAGTACGATATGCTTCGAATACTTGAGATTACTCTCAATGTGGCCTGATTATCGGAGAGATTACTCTCAATATGGCCCAAATACCGGAAAGATTATGTGACGACCCGACCCGTCGTCATGGGAATTACCACCCCGTTATATCATGTTTTGGAGTATGTTGGTGGTTTTCGTTGGGGTCCCGGGGGCCTCGGGGTGAATTCGGACCATCATCCTACGTTTTGAAGCAATGGGAAGTCTGCTGTAAATTGCAGATCACTGGGCAAAATCCAAGCCTTCGCGTTTGCGTGGCATAGCTGCACCTCACCAGTCTGAGTCACAATGCCTGGCTGAACTGCCTCGCTGACTGAATCACTGAAACCTGAACTCGGGGAGTTACTGGCTCCGGAGTACGATATGATTCGAATACTTGAGATTACTCTCAATGTGGCCCGATTATCGGAGAGATTACTCTCAATATGGCCCAAATACCAGAAAGATTATGTGACGACCCGACCCGTCGTCATGGGAATTACCACCCCGTTATATCGTATTTTGGAGTATGTTGGTGGTTTTCGTTGGGGTCCCGGGGGCCTCGGGGTGAATTCGGACCATCATCCTACGTTTTGAAGCAATGGGAAGTCTGCTGTAAATTGCAGATCACTGGGCAAAATCCAAGCCTTCGCGTTCGCGTGGCATAGGCCGTGTTCGCGAAGGCCAGGTGAGTCAAGCATCGCGATCGCGAGACAGGGTATCGCGTTCGCGTAGGCCAGGATTCTTGAGCTTCGCGATCGCGTTCAGGATGTCGCGTTCGCGTAGGTTTGTGAGGGTGTACATCGCGTTTGCGTGAGGGGTATTGCAAATGCGTAGAAGGAAAATCAGACGGCTGGGAGCTAGTGCATCGCGAACGCATTGGGGAGGTCGCGTTCACGAAGGTTAATCTGGATTTGGGCATTGCGAACGCGTGGAAATAAATGCGAACGCGTAGAGTAAATGGCCCAGGCAGTGAATTAAAACCAGAAACATTTCACATACGGGTTCATTTGCAAAACCCTCCATTTTTGGAGCCTAGAGAGTGGAAGTGAAGGGAAATAGCTGGGAAATCATCGGGATATTGTCAAAGGTAAGTTTTATGGTTCATTTACGCGTTTTTATCTAGAAATCCCCCTTTATTTCACTGAAATTGGATCAAATTGTGGGGAAATTTAACCTAGGCCAGGGCTTTGGTAAAATACCGATTTGAGCGGGAAAATGGAGTCCGAATTTGGTAAATTTTATATGCCTAGACTCGTATTGAGACGAGGGTTCCAAATATGTAACTTTTATATTTTTTCGAGAAGCACACCAAAAGTCGGGTTTTGACAACTTTGTGGGTTTTGATACATTTTGGGTTATTTCGAATGAATTGCGTGAAATTAGCATATATTGATGCATTCTCTTTGATTTTGAGCAGATTTGGCATCCGAGGAGATTGAGTTGCTAGGAAAGCGCAAGGCGGATTGAAGCTTCTACCGGTTCGAGGTGAGTGGTAGTAGTAAACAATGTACTGAGGGTTTGAAACCCCGTACTAGCACTTCACAGTGTTATGTTGAGATGAGACACGCGTCTTGTGACGAGCGTGGTGACATTGTGATTGGGGACTTGGATTTAGTCCTTCCCGACTAATAGTATACTGTGTGTTATGACTGATAATAAGTTTATAACTGTGCAATTGGGTTGATAGCCATGTTTGGGGCCTTGTGCCGATCTGTAGAGCATTAGGGAACCTATAGAGCTTGGTGACCCTTTATCGTGTTGGAAACATACACTCAGCCGTAGCTCTAGCTGTATAGCATAATATGAGCCCGTACTAGATGTGTACATTGAGAGAGATTATCCAGGGTGGAATTCCCTGTTCTAGCTGAGTGGGCCTGAAAGGCCAAGTCTATATTGACTAAGACAGGGTCAAGGACCCACTTGATATAATATATTGGGCCTAAGAGGCCAAGTATATACTGACTGGGATAGGGTTGAGGACCCATTATGAGGTATTATATATATACCTATATTGGATCGGGCTGCACGCTGCAGCAGTATATATATTGGATCGGACTGCACGCCTCAATAATATACATGTAATATACATGTAATATACATGTGGAACGGACTGCACGTCGCAGTATTATTGCGCTTGGGTTGTGGGAGCCCCTTCGGAGTCTGAGTCTGCACACATTCTCAGTGAGCGCTGGTGTATATTATGGGATCAGGCTGCACGCCGCAGCAGTATAGATATATATATACATATATATGTTGGATCGGACTACACGCCGCAGTAATACATGTATGGATCTGGTTGAACGCCGCAATATCATAGCGTTTGGGCCTAGGGAGCCCCTCCGAAGTCTGTATACACCCCCAGTGATCGCCGTCGACGTTAAATGGAGCGGGCTGCGCGCCGCAGCGATATATGTATTGGAGCGGGCTGCACGTCGCAGTATTATACTTATTCATATACTGTTACCTACTTAAATACTTATACATTATAGACACAGGTATGTGTCTTCATATATTGAGATGGTCGTACACCGTAGGGATACGAGTGAGGGTTTGATCAGTGTGGGATCTTGTAGAGATAGATGTGGACTGGAGATTAGAGTAGTTACTACAGTGATGACGCACCTGTGAGGGTTGCCTTAGAACTGTTAAGTGATAGCACAGAAGTTCTTACTTTCGGTTATTGTTTATTATTGTTACTCACTGAGTTGAAATATACTCACCTCACTCCCCTGCACTTTCTGTGCAGATCCACAGGTACCTGAGAGCAGTTGAGACATTGTAGCTGCTGATCCTTGTCTACTTTTGCGGAAATTACGAGGTAGCTGCCAGCGTCCGCAGAGCCTGTTTTCTCCTTCTTTATCATCTTGTTGATTTCCTATTTGCCTAGACTTGTTTGTATTAGGATGTTATTCTGTAGAGGCTCGGTCTCGTGACATCACGATATGGTTGGGACCGTATTTTGTATGCTTTTACATTTCGCTTATCACCTGATATGATCATTTACTGTTTAAGTTTAATTTGATTAATAACTGGCTGGTTTAAGGGATAATATGGTAGGGCTTGCCTAGCATTGTGTTGGGCGCCATCACGACCAGGGTTCGGGTCGTGACAGATTATTCTCAAAATCACCCGACTACCGAAGAGATTACTCTCAATGTGGCCCGATTACCGGTGAGATTACCATTAATATGGCCCAACTACTGGAGAGATTACTCTTAATATGGCTCGAATACTAAAGTGATTACTCACAATGTGCCCTCACAATGTGCCATGACAACCAAAGAGATTACTTTAAAAAATAGCGACTAGTGGAGAGATTATTCTCTATATAATGCAATTATCAGAGAGAGTACTTTCAATATGCGGTAAATTAATTAATCGGGATGGACCAAGTCATAATCCCCAGCGGTGCTCTACCCCACGCCCACTATCCGACGTGCAAGTCACCTTAATATAGCACTACGATGTGCAATCCGAATTTAAAACCCTGAGGATATCATTTACAATCATTACTCACCTCGAACCGATGAAATCTCTAGCTCGCGATGCCTTTTTCCCTCAAATAGGCCTCCACGAGCATCGAATCTAACCAAAATCAGAGCGAATACATCACAATATGCTAAGAGAATAATGCCCAATCGAAAACAATTTAAAAATAGCAAAGATCTCGAAACTAGCAAAATACGAGTCCCCGGCCCACTTCTCAAAAAATTACAAAACTCACATTACCGAATTTCTCGTCTCGCCACGAGTTCATACATATCAAGAACTCCTAAATCCGAGCTTAAATGACCCATCAAATCCCAATTTGAAATATCAAAAACTCAAGCCCTAGTTCATCAATTTTAGGCTTATTTTCCATGAATTTCTAGACCAATTTCACAATATAATCATGTTTTAAGTTCAAAAATCTTACCTTCAATCGATTCTCCTTCAATCCCTCTTCAATCTCCACCAAGAAGCTCTCAAAATGATCAATCATGGAGGAAAAATGAACCAATATCGCGGATGAAATGAAATTATAGCATTCTGCACAGCACTGCAAATCCTTCTTCGCGTTCGCGTACATTACACCGCATTCGAGAAGGCCAATCTCCTAGACCCTTCCCGTTCACATAGCATTCCTCGCATTTGCGTAGACCAAATTCCCCCATGCCCAATTTTTCTTTTACGCGTTCGCGATTACTCTCCCGCATTCGCGTAGCACCTTGACCCACTGCTTCGCGACTCCCCCATCGCGTTTGCGAATGCCAAGATCACAGCCTCCCATTTTTCCTCTTTGAGTTCGCGGGACTCCCCTCGCGTTCGCGAAGAAAGAAACCAGATACCAAAAACCAGCAGTTCAAAAATTTCTAGAAATGACTCGTTGGGCATCCGAAACACACCCGAGACCCCCGGGACCTCAACCAAAAGCACCAACATATCCCAAAACATTATTCAAACTTGTTCCAATCATCAATACACATCAAACAACGCTAAAACCATTAAATCAAATCGTATTCAAGCCTAAGTTTCTTCAAAACTTTTGAAATATGCATTTGATCAAAAATCCAACCAAAACACCTCCGAATGATCTGAAATTTTGCACACACATCCAAAATTACCTAACAAAGCTACTGTAACTCTCGGAATCCTATTTCAATCCCCGGACCAAAATCTCACCTACTAACCGGAATTCGCCAAAATACTAACTTCGCCAATTTAAGCCTAATTCTACACCAGACCTCCAAAATCAATTTCGATCGCACTCCTAAGTCACAAATCATCCCTCGAAGCTAACTGAATCACCAAAAATCATATCTGAGCCCTATAACTCATAAGTCAACATCCGGATGACTTTTCCAACTTAACCTAGCCTTCCTTAAAGAGACTAAGTATCTCATTTCTTATCAAAGCCAATCCAAATCAACTCTCACACACCACATACCGATAACAAAATATGAAGAAGCATAAAATGGGGAAAATGGAGTGGTAACTCATGAGATGATGCGTCGGATCGTCACAGACAATGAATACAATAAAATGCATGGAATACATCGAGATACTTTGGAATACAATAAAAAAAGAAGATAATAAATACAATATAATATATGGAATACATCTAGATACACTAAAATACACTTAAAAAGGTAACATAATCATCAATTTGCTCAGCCCCAAACTCCATCATCTTTGTTCAATAACAATCCTAATGTCGTCTCGTCGAGAAGACCGCGATTCTGATTCAAAACGTCATTGTTCCCGTTTGGATCAAGAACCAGTCCAAAGAGATCTAGGAAGCACAGTAGGCCGACCTAACTTTCCTCTTCTTATTTGTGTCCTCCGCTGCTCAATTTGATCAAACAGTCATAGATCTCATTCTATTACAACTTCTAGGTATCCGAAAATGAGGAAACGGTGATTTTGGCTTGGCATGAGAATAAATAGCAGAGATTCGTCGTTCATGGTGGTGGTGGCAGAGAAACTTTCCAGGAGGAAGAACGATCAACAGGGGAACTGTTGAGAGAAAATTCATGAGTTTTTATGGCTTTGAGAGAGATGGTGGAGAAAAATCTTAAAGAATGAGAGAGAAAAATAATACAAAACGTATTTTATGGCTTAAGGGTTGGAGGTGACCATAAATAGATATTTGACTGTAAAACTCAAAAGGTAGCTATGAAATATAATTTTTTTAAAAGGTATTTATTTAATATAAATAAGGTATCAGCTTTTGCTATATGAGATAAAAATTCCTATTGAAAAGAAACTTTCAGAAACCACTATGTTTTAGTGATTATTAGCTAGTTGTACCTACCATTTACTATATCACTTCCTATAACTATGTTTTCAGGTTTTTAGAGTGAATTCAATGTATTTAAGTTATTGTATTCATGAATACAGTAGCATTTCTAGGCGTGAAACAGGGGATTACAGCTAGACAAATTTTTGTATTCGAGTGTATTTAACTATATTCGCAGCGTGAAACATGGGATAACAACTGGATATATTATTGTATTCGACTATATTCATGGCGTGAAATAGAAGATTACAACTGTTTTTAAATGGAAAGTGAACTGGTTAACATAATAGACTTCTACTATAATTCAACAAACTCAACTATAATACACAAAATTTGTATTTCCAATTATAAAAAGATTTTTAATCGAAAAATACCCCAAAAATATAGCAATCTTCAGCAAAATTATATAATACATTTGAATATATAAATTATATTAATTAATATAGCGAGACAGCGAATACAATGAAATACATAAAATACAATAGATACATTAAAATACAATAAAATACATAGAATACAGCAAGATACATTGAAATACAATGCAAAAAAAGTAACAGGACTCTTTAAATTGCTTAACCTCAAACTGTGTAGTCTTTGTTCAAGAATAACCCACACAATGCTTGTACGGGTTTATAAAGAAACTACTCCAAGTTTGGACTTTGAGTTGTCTCCCATAGAACCTATTGCTCAGCAGATCTTTTTACACAGGAAAGTATTCCCTATCTTAGAGGTAAAAATTTCAAAATTATATACAAAAGATCCAAAACCGTCAAACCTCCCATTTCAAAAATTCTTTCTATGATTTTTGCGTTGGTTTCAAGAATCCAAAATTCCAAAATTACATACAAGAATCTAAAATCATAGTCTTTGTTACATAAATGATGATTGTGATGATGTTGATGGCATTGTCGTTTGTGAGGTCTCTCTTTTCACTTCCCCAACCATTTTATATCTCACTTTTCTACTATTTTTTGCGTTAGTTTCACCTTTCTAAGAATTGGAGAGTATCAGTTAGGAGCTTTCAAGGGAAGATAATGGTGGATATTCATGAGTTTAAAAAAGGCGGAGGTTTTGCGGAAGAAGAAAGGCGGAGGTACTGTGATTCGTGGCGTTGGTTGAGAGAGGGTGGAGAAACATCTGAAAAAATGAGAGAAAAATAAATCAAAACGTATTTTATGGTTTAAGGGTAGGAGGTGACCATAATAAATATTTGGCTATAAAAACCATAAGATAGCTATAAAATATAATTTTTTTAAATGGTATTTATGTAAAATAAATAAAGTATCAATCTTTGCTATAGGATGTAACTTATTTAAAATAGCCAATAAATCCGTTTGGAATTGAGCCTAACTGATTCATAGAACTTAAGTATGTTTGGTTGTGTAATTAATGTTTAGTACAGAAATAGAAACCTAGAAATATCTTAAAAGTGGTAGTTGTTATGAAAAAATAAAAGAAGAATAGTATTGTAAAGTAAAGTGTAGAGTGAGAATTTTTATTAATTTAGGATGAATTACAATGGAATAGAACTTCTATATTTAAAGAAAAAATGTGACTTAGCCACCAAATAATAAACCCTAACATCTCATTCACCAAAAATATAATTCTATTTATAACACTTGTCACGACCCCAAATCCGGTCATGATGGCGCCCAGCACATTGCTAAGCCAGCCTGACCAATCCATATCAACCACGGAGCTAGAAGCTCTCTTTAACCCATTTAAGCAAATTAATTCACGAAATAACAACAATACATGTAACGAAAACGGAAAACCAAGTCCCATAATACATCAACTCCCATAGACCAAGGGTCAAGAGTCATGAGCCTCTACCGAACATGAGTGTATAAGGGTTTACAAAATACCAAGTGCGGAAAGAAATGTCAATACAAAATCCAAAGACAGTAGGAAGGGATGTCGGGTCCTGCGGACTCTGCGGCTACCTCGAATATCCACAAACGTCGCCTCGCACAGCTACTGGATCACTGCTGAGAGGTACCTGGATCTGCACACAAGGTGCAGGGAGTAAAATGAGTACTGCCAGACTCGGTGGTAATAAACAAGGGTAAGACAACGCAGATAAGAAATCCGCAATAAAGCACTATGTAAAGCTATAATCAGCTACCCTGTCATAGAATCAATCTTCACTGTACCTGTTCCAACAAATACCAATCAATAGCATAACAGCTAGCAGATGTAGCTAAATGCAATGCAATGCATGATATGACCGCTACGGCGTGTAGCCGACTCCAATTTTGGGTACCCGTGCTCACTGTGGGGGTTCAGACTCCGGAGGGGCTCCTACAGCCCAAGCACATCTCATAGAGATATTCCTGCGGCGTGCAGTCCGATCCAACATATATCCTGCTGCGGCGCGCAGCCCGATCCACTACTAGTCAGCTAATATGCAGATACAGCCTCGCAAGCTCAAAGATAGTTTTTGAAAACTCTTTTATCATTTTTCAGTTGGAAAACAGTAATGTCAAGTTCCAGAGATTGGAATTGGCATAATAACAAAAATAGTTGCGGACTAGTAGTAAACTAGCATGTCTATATGATAAGACAATGATAACGATCCTCGCGGGATCAAATAACTGGCTCACGGCCCACATGTATACTCAACCGCCCAAGAAGGGGGTTCAACGGCTCAAGAGTGGCCATTAACACAATATATATATATGCAACCATCCGAGAAGGAGGTTCGACGGCTCAAGAAATGGCCTAATATCATAATACAGTATCAACAAGTCGGACTATGTCATAGTCCCCAATCACAATCGACCCCGCACTCACAAGAGAGTACGTGTCTCGCCGCGATACAGCGTCACAAAGTGGTATACCGGGGTTTCGAACCCGCTGGTCATCACCCACATATATTACTCACCTCAATACGGCGCGACGACTACTCCGCAATGCCCTTGCCACGAGAATCAAGCTCCGCACGCGTAGAATCTGCTGATAAAATACAGTAAAAATACAACAATTTAGGCCAATGGGACGACACCCAATCAATACAACTCAATTTACATCAAAATTCCCAAAGTTGTCAAAACCCGAGCCCGGGCCCACATTCCGAAAATTTACGAAATTCACATTTCTGGAACCCTCGACTCAATACGAGTCTAAGCATATCAATTTTACCAAATTCGGACTCCATTTGCCCATTCAAAACCTTGATTTTCTAAAGTCCAAGACTAGGGCTAAATCCTCCATAAATTACCCCAAATTCCTCCATTTTCATGATATAATTGCGTAATATTATCAATACTAATCATAATATGAGTTCATAGTTGATTACCTGATGATTTCCCTTGATTTTCTCCTCAAAATCGCCCAAAATCGCCTCTAAAGCCGAGACCCAAAATGTGTGAAATGTTCTGAAATTTTTTCTAACTTCTAATACACTTACTTACAGCGATTTTCGCTTCTGCGGAAGAATTTCCGCTCCTACGCGTCCGCTTCTGCGGAGATTCGATCGCACCTGCGGATATTTCCGCTTCTGCGACTAGGCGTCCGCCCCTGCGGACTCGCCTAAGCGGCTTCCCTTCCGCTTCTGCGATCCCTCACCCCACAGCCCTTGGCCGCTTCTGCGGCTCACTTTTACGCTCCAGCGGTTCCGCTTCAGCGGACAATGTTCCGCTTCTGCGGTCCTCAGCGCTTCTGCGCTCCCCGTCCGCTTCAGCGCACCCGCTCCTGCGCCCAAAATTCCGCAGGAGCGGAAACAACAGAAGCAGTGCACAAGTTCTGCAATTTTCCATATTTTTCCCCCGATTAACCATCCGAAAACACCCCGAGGCCCCGGGACCTCATTCAAACACACCAACACATCCTAATTCCTTATTCGAACTTATTCCAATCATAAAAACACCATCCTAAACATCAAAATCACCAATTAACCACGGATTCAAGCCTAAATTCCTTAAAACATTCCAAATTACACATTCAATCAAAAACCCGACCAAACGACGTCCGAATGACCCTGAAATTTTGCAGGCACATCCAAAATCACCTAACGGAGCTACTGCAACTGTCGAATTCCATTCCGACTCCCGGATCAAAATCTCACCTACCGTTCGGATTTCGCCAAAATTCAACCTTAGCCAATTCAAGCCTATTTCTACACCGGGTCTCCAAATTCAATTCCGATCGCTCCCCTAAGTCACAATTCCCCTCCCGGAACTATCCGAATCATCAGAATCCGATTCCGAGCCCTTTAACCAAATAGTCAACTCCGGGTTGACTTTCCTTATTCAAGTCTCCTTCAAAAAGGCTATATGCCTCATTTTCAATCCAAATCACTCCTAAATCACCCGATAGACCCTAACACTGATATAAAAGCATAAAACATGCAATTGCAACATGACGGAGTGGTAAATTCTCGTAACGACGGGTCGGGTCGTTACATTCTCCCCAACTTAAACAAACGCTCGTCCTCGAGCGTACCAGAGTGGTACTAGAAGCAACTCAATAGCTGAATGACCTTACCAAGCATATATTCGGGCGATCATACGTCACCCTATCTCACGCAAGTCCGAAAACACCATATAGTCAAAATTTCACGGCCCATCTGAACCATAAATCACATTGTACTTTCTGAAATCATATACCAATTGCTAATCCCATTCCTGTACTCAGGATACACTAGAATCCACTGCAATAAGCCATACTCACCACTCCGGGTGAGATCATATGATGTATCAAACAACCCAATCACTCGAGACGATAGTCTCTAATCACAACAATTGGCCACAATCACCAAATACTAGCTGAAAACCTCTTTCATTAGATAGAGTCTTATTCCAACACCTCCATATCCTGCCCACGGCAGCTGAAGCACGTGATATACCGAACCCATCTCTCGGGTTAACCATTCGTGAATTTATTTCCCTTTTTAAAACTCATACCACGATAGGTTTCGGAGCCAAACCTCGGTTTCTACCTTTCTAACAAGCTAAGACCCAATATGCTCGTATTCAATAATGACTCCAACGGCCATTTCGATTATAACACATCGCACTGGTGATAAGACACCTCAACACCAGCCTAAGCCACGACGAGCACAACATAGGCTCCAATAGAAACGTCTGCACACACTCGAATCATGACAGCTCAAATCATGACAACTGTCTCCTGCAAATAGAGCTGCAATTTAATCCCTCTATGCCATCATAATATAGAACTGAGATCGCGTCTCGTATTATAGAAATAAAGTATTTGAATCCTCCTCGAGAGGTCATAACATCACGTGGCCTTGCCACGATTCGTGATTCTATCCCAACGTTATTACTCATGAAGCACCTCAAGCCACTAAGCTCAAAACGATCAGCCACACACATATTTAGGTCTGAACCCAAGCAATCAACCTCACCCACGGTGAAACAATTAACATATGCTATCAAATCCTGAAAGGACACAACCGATGTGCCATTCGCCGAGCGATACTCAATACGGACTTTTCCTCAGAAGCCAGGAGGTATTGTATACCAGGTAACATATAACTAACTATATTTTCACAATATTCTGTTGCGGCGTGCAACCCGCTCCAATGACATACCCGTGGCGGCGTGCCACCCGATCTAGATACCATACCTGTGGCGGCGTGCCACCCGATCCAAGTAACCCTCGTCAAATGAATACGCGTCGAGTCAAGTTGCTCATCATAATAAACATATATAGCCTCAAGTTTGGCCACAAGAAACGCATCCGACAAAGTTCCTCAATACCAGAACTAATCAATGGTAGATACTTCTACACTAACATCCGCCACTAAGGTCCAACTGACAAAGCTATGCCTACCAGCCGTCCGCTGGTCCTGGGTACAACTACTCTGTTGGAGCATACTCCGATGTTCTCTGCTACGCAATTTGTGCCATTTTCCGACATAGTCCATAGCTCATTTGTCTAGACGACCTGTCTTATGTCAACCCGTCTGAAATAGGGTATCATAAACCAAATTCATCATATCAAGCTAAGACAGAGCCTCTAAGGCTTCCGATTTCCAATAATCACAAAACGGTGTCGATGCACACGATATACAACCACCTGCATAGGCGGATTAACGAGAATTTCAAGTCTCCTACACATATATAACATATGAATCACTATGCCCGATTCCGTATTTCACCGTACATATACATAACGCACATCAAGCGTCCATTCATACCACGACAGCCATTCAGAAATTTCATTATGCCATCAACGACTCAATTATTTTAGTCGATCCAACAAGAGAATACCACTCTACCATGGATATTATCGGTTTACATTACCTTGTCCCTTTGCACCATATACCCTGCCAAATTACTAGAATAGCAGTACCATTTTCTTAAACCACCAGCAGCTGTCCGCGCTGCTCAATAATTTTATTGACTTTCCATATATTATGAACTGATCTCAAAACCTAGAATATACCATTATCAACTTTCCATAACACATCGTGTATACCATATCACACTAAGACAACATGAAAATTCATATCCCTTTCCTCCGCCTCAACATTGGCGCACTCAACTAGTCAAGGACTTTCGTGATCCCATATAGAAGAAAACTCATTACACATTCCACGCTTCGCATATCGATAGGAATATACTCATCTTCAAACCATGATAAACCACATCACAAACTATTTCTTCCCATTCATTGCATAAGTTAAACTGCCAGGACCTGAGTCCTTATACCCATATTATACTCATATCGGGTTACACGACTGCCAACACTCAAAAGCTTTATTGCACAATATCTGCAAGACTCCTTACTTCAACCACATACCAGGAATTAGTCGTATTCTTTATCATACCGCTTCGGTTTATTAACAAGTCATTCCATTTACCCAGTTTCCTTTCTGATTCATCTTTGATTTAATATTAGCCACTACTGTAGCACCATAACACATGAACTCATTCCACACGAGACTCGTACATAAGACCACACGGTCTGAGACATATAGGCCACTGAATACTCTCTCAATATTTCCAGAAGGATCACATCCTACAATACTTTATTTTGAAGAACCTCTTGCGATTTGAATTCGTTATCATTACCTTCCAATACGGATTACATAGAATCCCTTCATTCACATAATATAACACAAGTACCGATCTCTTCTAACGAAACCACCATCTTTAGCCACATGCACAAATTTGAGACACCTGACTGTTACAAGTAAAATCTTGAACACCGTGAACAATTCTCGGGCGTCAGTCATCCTTATTCAGCTGTAATTCCACTGTCTTATTGAACAGAACCACTCGTGCCTTATTAGAATTTTGACACTGCAGATCATGATTACATACAGATACTATTAGCTATCACTCTTTTCTATACACCAAGCATTCCTTACCAACCTCGGTTCAAAATACCCTAGTATTTCTTCACATCTACGAAGCACCATAACCTTTATCAGAATTTTCCCAACATACTTAGAGACAGAATCAACATAGCACACAATAGTGCAATCAGTTAATCAATAGCAACCTCCCCAACTTAGCTCGAAGCCATTCATCAAAGCACTTTCAACCACTCATATCAGTATTACTCAAGTGATGCCGAAATGTTAGTATGATATTAAACTCAAGTCATTTACAAGCTTCGGCGGAGATTCGAATCATCGGAAATATTAACTCTTTTGCAATTCTTGCATTCATTCACACACAACAGTTACGCCCCCTCTTTAGGTGACAAAATCTTTTCTAAGTCCCGAATTTTCCAAAAATTTCGGCAGAGTTTCCTTTGTAAATTGGCCTATCCACCTGCTAGAGAATCACCAAACCATCCTAGCTATACTTCCACAACTCAACAAGATATCACAATGTATTTCAACAACATTAAATATCAATACTACACGAATTATATCATCACAATTTATACTTGAACCTGCGATGTATCTGCTCGAATCATGACACATATCAATACCTTTCAATTACACATGAGAATCAACCCACCTACCTCGCCTCAATTTAGAATTTCAGCACAATACCTTCCACCAGGATACACATAGCATAATCATTTTAGTCTTCCCGAGTTTAAACTTGTTCCACTACAAATAAGGCATTTTACCTTCCAATTACGAGATATGATAAATATTCACCACGCCCATAGCTCGGGGCTACACAACAGTTTAGATAAGAGTCGAACAATTAACAACTCATCCATTAGTAAACCTTCCATAATACTCTACAGATCGGCACAAGGCCTCAAACATGGCTACTAGCCCAAGTACATAGATATAAGCCCAGTCTTAGTCACTTTACACGGTAATTTATCAATTGGGAAGGATCAAGTCCAAATCCCCAGTCACAATACCACCACGCTCGTCACATGACGCGTATTCCATCTCAGCACATCACTTTATAGTGCAAATACGGGGTTTCAAACCCTCAATACATTATCTATTGCCACCACTCACAAAATCAGCACCTCAATGCTTAAGTCATAAACAAGGTCCAGCCTCAAGTCATCCTGACTGGCCCAACATGAACTCACCGAGATTATATCTCGCCCCTCGTTCGAGGAAATCACAAGCCATAAGGCAATCACATTACCGAGCGCTCGATGCGTACACGGACGTGTGGAAGGAATTTCAAAAATTATATCTCAAGCTGAATCAAGTGCGCACGATAAGAATTCCAAGAAATGTGAAGTGTTTCCTAAAGGTTCGCAGCCTCCCGAGGATAAGTACGGGCGTCCCCGTACCGATCCACAAGACTCTACTAACCGGCTCAAGACTCATGAGAGTTACGGGTTTCATTCATGAACCCTCCTGTCACGACCCCAAATCCGGTCATGATGGCGCCCAGCACATTGCTAAGCCAGCCTGACCAATCCATATCAACCACGGAGCTTGAAGCTCTCTTTAACCCATTTAAACAAATTAATTCAAGAAATAACAGCGATACATGTAACGAAAACGGGGAACCAAGTCCCATAATACATCAACTCCCATAGACCAAGGGTCGAGAGTCATGAGCCTCTACTGAACATGAGTGTATAAAGGTTTACAAAATACCAAGTGCGGAAAGAAATGTCAATACAAAATCCAAAGACAGTAGGAAGGGATGTCGGGTCCTGCGGACTCTGCGGCTACCTCGAATATCCACAAACGTCGCCTCGCACAGCTACTGGATCACTGCTGAGAGGTACCTGGATCTGCACACAAGGTGCGGGGAGTAAAATGAGTACTGCCAGACTCAGTGGTAATAAACAAGGGTAAGACAGCGCAGATAAGAAATCCGCAATAAAGCACTATGTAAAGCTATAATCGAATACCCTGTCACAGAATCAATATCAACTGTACTTGTACCAATAAGTACCAGCAAAATAGTATAACAGCTAGCAGATGTAGCTAAATGCAATGCAATGCATGATATGACCGCTACGGCGCGTAGCCCGATCCAATTTGGGTACCCGTGCTCACTGTGGGGGTTCAGACTCCGGAGGGGCTCCTACAGCCCAAGCACATCTCATAGAGATATCCCTGCGGCGTGCAGTCCGATCCAACATATATCTCGCTGCGGCGTGCAGCCCGATCCACTACTAGTCGGCTAATATGCAGATACAGCCTCGCAGGCTCAAAAGTAGTTTTTGAAAACTCTTTTATCATTTTTCAGTTGGAAAACAGTAATGTCAAGTTCCAGAGATTGGAATTGGCATAATAACAAAAATAGTTGCGGACTAGTAGTAAACTAGCATGTCTATATGATAAGACAATGATAACGATCCTCGCGGGATCAAATAACTGGCTCACGGCCCACATGTATACTCAACCGCCCAAGAAGGGGGTTCAACGGCTCAAGAGTGGCCATTAACACAATATATATATATGCAACCATCCGAGAAGGAGGTTCGACGGCTCAAGAAATGGCCTAATATCATAATACAATATCAACAAGTCGGACTATGTCATAGTCCCCAATCACAATCGACCCCGCACTCACAAGAGAGTACGTGTCTCGCCGCGATACAGCGTCACAAAGTGGTATACCGGGGTTTCGAACCCGCTGGTCATCACCCACATATATTACTCACCTCAATACGGCGCGACGACTACTCCGCAATGCCCTTGCCACGAGAATCAAGCTCCGCACGCGTAGAATCTGATCAAATACAGTAAAAATACAACAATTTAGGCCAATGGGACGACACCCAATCAATACAACTCAATTTACATCAAAATTCCCAAAGTTGTCAAAACCCGAGCCCCGGGCCCACATTCCGAAAATTTACGAAATTCACATTTCTGGAACCCTCGACTCAATACGAGTCTAAGCATATCAATTTTACCAAATTCGGACTCCATTTGCCCATTCAAAACCTTGATTTTCTAAAGTCCAAGACTAGGGCTAAATCCTCCATAAATTACCCCAAATTCCTCCATTTTCATGATATAATTGCGTAATATTATCAATACTAATCATAATATGAGTTCATAGTTGATTACCTGATGATTTCCCTTGATTTTCTCCTCAAAATCGCCCAAAATCGCCCTTAAGCCGAGACCCCAAAATGTTAAAATGTTTCTGAAATTTTTCTAACTTCTGATACACTTACTTACAGCGATTTTCGCTTCTGCGGAAGAATTTCCGCTCCTACGCGTCCGCTTCTGCGGAGATTCGATCGCACCTGCGGATATTTCCGCTTCTGCGACTAGGCGTCCGCCTCTGCGGACTCGCCTAAGCGGCTTCCCTTCCGCTTCTGCGATCCCTCACCCCACAGCCCTTGGCCGCTTCTGCGGCTCACTTTTACGCTCCAGCGGTTCCGCTTCAGCGGACAATGTTCCGCTTCTGCGGTCCTCAGCGCTTCCGCGCTCCCCGTCCGCTTCAGCGCACCCGCTCCTGCGCCCATAATTCCGCAGGAGCGGAAACAACAGAAACAGGACTCTTCAAACCTGTAATTTCCATGTTTTTCCCCCGATTAACCATCCGAAAACACCCCGAGGGCCCCGGGACCTCATTCAAACACACCAACACATCCTAATTCCTTATTCGAACTTATTCCAATCATAAAAACACCATCCTAAACATCAAAATCACCAATTAACCACGGATTCAAGCCTAAATTCCTTAAAACATTCCAAATTACACATTCAATCAAAAACCCGACCAAACGACGTCCGAATGACCTGAAATTTTGCAGGCACATCCAAAATCACCTGACGGAGCTACTGCAACTGTCGGAATTCCATTCCGACTCCCGGATCAAAATCTCACCTACCGTTCGGATTTCGCCAAAATTCAACCTTAGCCAATTCAAGCCTATTTCTACACCGGGTCTCCAAATTCAATTCCGATCGCTCCCCTAAGTCACAATTCCCCTCCCGGAACTATCCGAATCATCAGAATCCGATTCCGAGCCCTTTAACCAAATAGTCAACTCCGGGTTGACTTTCCTTATTCAAGTCTCCTTCAAAAAGGCTATATGCCTCATTTTCAATCCAAATCACTCCTAAATCACCCGATAGACCCTAACACTGATATAAAAGCATAAAACATGCAATTGCAACATGACGGAGTGGTAAATTCCCGTAACGACGGGTCGGGTCGTTACAACACTCCTCCTTGAATGTCTATTCAGCATATAATGTGCCTCGTTTAAACCTTAACAAAAATAAAATCCATTGGAAAAAATTATAGAGAAGGAAAAGGAGTACTCGTATCTAACAATACGTCTTTTGGTTGCCTCGTTGAAAACCTTGCAAGGAAAACCCAGTAGGGCAAAACATTATAAGGAAAAAGAGTACAACGTATATTAATTCCCCTTGATGAGAACAATAATCACATCCTTGAGTCTTCGCATCTCAATCTTGTGCACTAGCTTCATGAAGGTTGACATATTTGATGAACAAATCAGCCATAAAATCACTTGAATGAATATGTTACACCTTAAAATCCTCGATGGCACATTATCTTACTTATAGTTATAGCAAAATACAGATGTACACAAATTGCATTGAGGATGTGGTACTTCAAGATCAAGAATTCTATATGCTTTAAGCAGTATCCTTTGAGGATTGTTATATAAGTTAAGTAATATAATAAAATTTAATTGGATGCATATCAAGTTTTCATGTCATGCTAGACAAATAATATATCGAAAACTGATTGCACATACCATTGACTTTATACTTTCAAGTGTTTATATTCGACAAACATAATATCCTCATATATACTTACCGTTATGATAGATGTCGTCGGCAAACACTTTACATCGGTTTCAATCTCCTTATTTCATATAGACATAACATAGTGATCTCTTTATGTAATCTTCCAGACCACTTGTCACACCTCCCTTTTTACTACCCCTAGTAGAGGACACAAAAATATGTGTGCTTGTAGGGTATACCTCGATGTTCAAATACCCGAGACGGGTATAATAACATGGAGGAAGGAGTTTTTTCACTTAAAGGACAATCAGTTCGGGATTTTGTTTTGAATTATCAGAGTCGCCACTTGAGAAGATAATGGTGTCCCAAGTCACCGGTTAATCCCGAATCCGAGGAATTTGACTCTTTTATTAATGTCCGCGAAACAAAGATCTGGATAAGGAACTCTGTTAACCCGGGAGAAGGTGTTAGGCATTCCCGGATTCCGTGGTTTTAGCACGGTCGCTCAATCGTCGTTCTTGACTCTTGTTTGACTCATTACAGACTTTAACAACATATATGTGCTTTTACTTTAATATTTTATAGAATTGCGGCATCGCAAAAACACACCTCGAGTCACACCGCAACCAGTACGCCAGTGACTTTTGGTATATTTCAGCTTTGCCGTGATTTAGGATTTGAGTTGCACCAGGTGCACACTCGTTCGTAGGAAAGTATATTAAGTCGTGCCCTAAAACAGTCTATCGACTTTGAATTATTTTGGGTAAGACTATGGAATTTACTATTAGTCTTCCTGGATCTAATTATGCTATCTTATTACTAAAGGGGGCCCGTTGTTTAATATCGTACGAGGCTCATCCCAATTATTTGTTAAAAGTCTAATCCTATTTATTCAACTATATTTTCTATATATGTTTTTTCCTTAGTCTATTTTTGCTACCAAACAGTCCAGATGAGTGAGTCCAGGCCTTGTTAGTATTGGGCCTGAACTCATAGATCTGTAGTGAGTGAATTGTTAGGTGTATCTGGGTCTTAATAACCCATACCAACTCTAGGCTTCTGCCAAACAGCCCAGTGAATTCTCGCCTACAGTCCAGGCCCACGCAGTACTTCAGGCCCAGACCAGATTGGAACAATAGCAAAGATAGAGATGCTGAATTCATAGCAAAAGAAATATTCAGAATAAAGAACAAAATCAAATTACTTTTATTTATTTATCAGAAGTTGAGAATTACTGTACAATAAGATTCATGCTAATCTCTAACTAAATGACTCGGTGTATTTGGACTTTGACTATCTCCACACTTCTACTTTTCTAAAGAGATTTGATATACACTAAAATTGAAGGTTATTTAACTAAGCAATTGAGATCAAATGGTTTAACTAGATGAAAGCATGATTTAAACAGTTTAATTACTTACTAATGACAATTGATTGTCCAATGCTAGGTGATCCAATGATATGTACACACTGATTTCACTATGACTTATCTCATTGCAATGTTATTAACCTAGTTATAAACGATTCATTCTAATGTTTTTTTTTACTTCGAGGCTTGTCAATGTTTAGATGCAGAACTGTTATCTAGGTGATTATAATTTACGAAAACTAATGTGAATGAACGATTAATGGTTTGAAAACTATTATTAGCTACCTTATGTTTTAGAGTTTCTACCTATTAAGCTAAGTGATATACTATCTACGCCACACTACCACTATTAAGCTATTACACTGTTTTTGTTTCTGTTCTTCTACTGCTACACTGAAACTACATATCTAAACTACTAAACCAGCAACATAAAAATAAACTACAGATTCATAATAACAGATAATTTCTGATGCTTGAACTTCATTTCTATTCAGCAAATTCCATTACAGCTTGATTATGGATAGAAGAGTACCTGAATCAACAAGTAGAAGACCAATGAGTTCTAAGGGATTTAAGCAAGTAAGCAACAACAATAGATTCGAACAGCAAATGCAACAGTGATGGTTGAATATCAGCAAACAAAGACCACAGCAACAGCAGAATGAAAACCCAGGCAAACACTCGAGCAAGACTCAAAAGATCAGATGAATATTCCCCAAATTCTCACTCGAAATTGCAGAAAAAGCCTACTGCTATATTAATACTCTATTTCTCTGAACTTTTCTTCAAAAGCCAGCCCTTAATTCACTCTTTTCATGAGTATTTATAAGTGTGGGAAGGGCTGATGACTTGGGGAGAAAGTTTGGGATTAAATCCCACTTCTCCCCTCTTAAAATTATAAAAAAAATACACTTAGGCCCCAAAATCTGTTACCAAAACCCTTCCAGCATGTGCTGGAAGGTTCTAAAGATTCCCTTTTGTGGCCTTTTACTAATATAACCTTGGGGGTTAAAGATTTTTACAGATTTGCCTTTTTAGGGAGACCATTATACCCTTAAACTTCTGCAAAATTGCAGAAATCAGGGGTACAAATGACTCCCTTAACCCTACATGGTTCAAACTATTTACCTATTTAACTTTTTGGCTTCCTTTTATGCCCCTAGGGACACTGCTGAATTACCCGACCTACCTAGGTCTGGTTTCCAGGATTTTTGGACTTATTTAACTAAGGGCCAGTCCTTGCATTGGTATTTAAGGACTGGCCAGTTCTAACTTGAAGAACTATTTCAAAACTAACCAATTTAATTCATTTTAAAGCTAATTGCAGGACTAGCCTGCTTTATTATTGCACTTACCCTATTTAAATTTTAGCCAGTCTCAAGTTGAGACTTGGCTTGGGTAATTAAACCCATTTGCTGAACACAATTAGGCCCAAAGCCTTTGCAGGCTTGGCCACTTAAGGTTCAGGGCTCAAAAAGAGCCTAGGCAAGTCTGACTTTGCAGACTTAGCCAATTTTTTGCATAATTGACCTATTTAATTTCTTTTAAAACTGATTGCAGGACTAGCCTGCTTTATTGTTATACGTAGCCTATTTAAAACTTAGCCAGTCTCAAGTTGAGACTTGGCTTGGGTAATTAAACCCATTTGCTGAACACAATTGGGCCCAAAGCCTTTGCAGGCTTGGCCACTTAAGGTTCAGGGCTCAAAAAGAGCATAGGCAAGTCTGCATTTGCAGACTTAGCCAATTTTGGAAATTCCAGCCTTTGACTGATCACAGGCTGTGCTAAAGTCTTTGCAGACTTAGCCACCTGAGATTCAGGGCTCAAATGAGCCTTGGTGAGCCTGCATTTGCAGACTTAACCAGTTTTGCAAAACTAGCCACTTTTGAGATGGACCAGTGTGTTTGGACCTTATAGAGTTGATCAACTTCGTAAAGTTGACCACTCTTGGGTCAATTATTGCCTAATAACCTATTTTTGTTCATTTTTCAATCTTAAGTCTATTTAAAAACTAGCCATTTCATGGAATCTAACTCTAACAGCTATAACCAATCCCCTAAGGTTCAATCAATGTTAATCAAACACTCACATTCAACAAGAACTAGCAAAACTTAATCATTCTCAACATTTGTTGCACACAGGAATACATATGATCAAATAAAATGCATTAATCAACCCAAACTCAGAGGAAACAATTGATATGGTTGAATTTCAGTCAATTAACTCATATCATCAGACTACATGTGATACAGTATAAATTCATGTCAATTTAGACTTAGTTACTACTTGTTCGAGTCATATGACAATTTGAAAACTTTAAAATCACCAAGGTTCATGACACAGTAGTTCTTAAACGGGCATGAAGGTCTAATGACTAACCTTAGAATCATATTAAGAGGGAAAACAGTGAAAACATAAAACAACTAACGCATGATATTCACTTCTAGAGATGAGACATGGGAGACCAGACAGAGACACTTATAGACAAAAATGAAAAATGCACAGAAGTGACTCAATATGAAAATGAGAAGATAACAGAGTATGCATGACAATAGAATAGAAGTTATGCTATAAGAGTCAAAACAGATCAGAAACTATATGACTTAACAAAAATGAAGAGAAGAAGGGAATCAAAGTCACTTTTGACTTATTAGAAGTAAAACATGACTTTGTTCATACAAACAAAGGAACAAACATATGAGAGATGAGAGATAAAACAAAGATCAACAGTCATGCTTTGAAATGAATCAGAAACCATAAGTCAAGACGACAAAGTAAAGACAAGATCTTTGAATGCAGAAGAAAGAATCATGATAGATAGAATAGAGGAAACAAGTCAAAACAAGAAAAACAAAGAGAAACCCTAGCACTAACAGGCTTTTCGAATCAAAGCGGCGAGTAACCCAGAGATTGATATGGAAGATGAACAGGTTAAGAAAATGATGTGGTCACAGAGAAACAGACAAGAATATGCAAGATGTGAAACAAGAGAAGATGAATCAGAAAAAGAAAAGAAACAAAAGATAAGCAGAAAAATCCTAAAACTAACATGCGAAAACAGATAAGAAATATAGAAGAGATATCAAAAGCCAACAGAGAAAAGTGACACAGAAAAGATGAACTCTTTGAACTCAGATTAAAGAACCATGAGATTAAAAACAAAACAAATGACAAACGGAAAACCCATCACTAATAGGCTCAAAAGAGCAGGTTAAAAAGCCTTATGACTAAACATACGAAATCAGAGAAACAGGCAAAAAGATGTGAAACAGAAACAAAGAAGAAGCAAAGATAAAAACCTTACATCTAACATGCGAAATAACAGAGTCAAAAAAGACATGCAAAACATGAAAACATGAAGAACAGACAAAGAAAAAATTAAACTTAAGGGAAAAAGGGCACTTAGCTTTGCGGGGTCTGTCCCCCAAGCTTTCCTAGCCCTTTATTTCTTTTTCCGTGTTTTTTCAGACTCTTTTTCTTTGTTTCTCTTTTTTTCGTTTTTCTTTTCTCATTTTTTCTTTGTTTTTCCTGCTTTAGTCTTCAAGACGGAGTCTTTAGGGTTTTTGGTTTGGACTGGGGTGTTTGGGAGAGGATAAAGATTGGGTCTTGATTGGGGTTGAAGTTCCGAGTCATCGGAGTTAGGTTTTTCGGCGACCCTTTTTGGGATATTCGAGGAGCTCCGGGAACATTCGAGGGATTTCAAGGTTATAGGGGTGTAGATCGGACCAAGGCGATCCTTTTGACGTTGGTTTGGAGAAGGGTTTCATACTTTGGTGGTCACCGGTGGTAGGTTCCGGTGACCGAAGTTTTGAAAAAGGGGTCTGTTTTGAGGCTTGGTCGGAGGAGAAGGAGAAGGAGAAGAGAGAGGAGAGGGGTTGAGGATGGCCGGCGACCACCATGGAGAGTGGTGGCCGCCATGCCCGGTGAAGTCTGTGAAGTGGGAACGAAGAAAAAGAAGGAGAGGCGGAGAAAAAATTAAGGCGGCTAGGGTTAGGGAAAGTATCAAATGGCCGGATCAATTCAGACCAAAGCCTTTTATAGGTCGGGCGTCTTAGGTAATCTGGACCGTTGATCTGATGAAGATCAACGGCTCAGACAAAGCATCACTAAACGACGTAGTCTCGTTACCCATGAAGCTTAAGCTTCTGACCATCAGATCCTTTGAAATGGACGGATGAGATTAATCCCTGAGTTTCAATTACTTAATTAAATCCGCCCCTTTATCTCAACCATTGGATCCAGCCTGATGAACGGCTGAGATTGTTGTCTCCTTAACGGATCAGACCTGACCCTTGGGCCAATGCGTTTGGGCCGTTCAATTGGGTCGTGTTTGACCCAATGCTATTATACCCAGATATATTTTTGTATTTTGATTTTTAAATATTAAAACACCCTCTTTTATATTTTTTTTCTTTTATGAATTATTAGAAAAACTTAATTTCCTACTTACACTAATTATCTAATATTTTTTGTAAATTTTCTACTATTTTTCCCTAATTTCTACTATTTAAAACTCTTTTTTGTTGATTTTCTATTAACTACTTAATTCAAACAAAGTAAGTACTTAACCTATTTTTTGATTTTTTCTAATCTCCAATTATTCAAACACACAAAGTGTAGCTAATTTCAAACAAGGCATGCAATTGCACTCAAAAATATATTTATTTTAATTTTGGAATGGTTTGTCCGGTGCAAAAATCATGTGCTCACACCACTTACCTCCTTATTATGATCATTTGATCGTTTTCTTTATTAAGAAGTTTATTTGAAACTGATTTGTCTATACGGTTTAAGTGTACCATAGACGTTGTCCTTCTAGGACTTATTCTAGTATGAGCATTTGCAGTGAGAATATAGTTACTTTCTTTGGATCAGCAAATGCGTCTAGCATGCTTTGCAATATATTGAAAATAAATTATATTTTTATGAACTTCAAGTTCATATTATTTTATTCAAGTATCTAGATGTACACACGATAATTCCACATAACTTTTTCTCAATTGTTTATCTTATCTCCCCCGCATGTTACAAAAACTAACTTGCTTCCTCAACTTTGAAAGCTCGTCTTTGTGCGTTATGATGTTAATCAAAATATACACCACACATCAATAATATTGAGATGAAATTATTTGGTGCTTGACCCTGAAGCCACTTGTGATGGGAAAATGAAATATACTTTGGTATATGACGTATATCAAACTGACATAGATAAGTTTGTTCTCATAAGCAATAGTTTAACTATTGAGTGGAGGCACTCAATAAATTCTTTTGCTAAATCAATTGTAATGTAAACCAACTTATCAAGATGAACTGTCTTGAATAGAAAATTTAAAATTATGCTCTAAATTAAATTATTGAGCAAGTTAACTCGAAAATACCATATTGCGGGTTAATAATAATCGCACATATAACCATCTCATATATGTATTTTTGGTATACATGCAGGTGAATGAGCACATATTCACATTTGATACTTCCAGCATTCAAGGGATTTAATCCCAATTTTAGTTGGTATATTAAATAATGAGAACATGCAACATAAGAGAATTCGTAAAGAATTTTCAAGTTCTTTAATATTTACCCATATAAATTCTCTTTTATTTTTGCACATCATACTTAAATTAATATGGCTAAACCAATTATTTCAACTGGATAAATTATCAATACTGATAAAGTTTAGATTTATATCATGACGTATGCAATTATCAATAAACTCCAAGTTTATTATGATGTGTATTTTATATCAATAAGACAAGAGGGGTTGCTCTGATGGTAAGCAACCCCCACTTCCAACCGAGAGGTTGTGAGTTCGAGTCTCCCCAAGAGCAAGGTGGGAAGTTCTTGGAGGGAAGGATGCTGGGGGTCTATTTGGAAACAGCCTCTCTACCCCAGGGTAGGGGTAAGGTCTGCGTACATACTACCCTCCCCAGACCCCACTAAGTGGGATTATACTGGGTTGTTGTTGTTGTTGTTGTTGTTGTATTTTATATCAATAATATTCTACTTTATTGTGCCATTATTTTATTTGTATAGTACAAACTAGAGATAACGGGTAACTTTTCACATACATATTATCCCGCTACAAGTTGTAGTAAGAGGATACTATATCTTTCTTGTATTTATAGTCTTAGTATAACTAACCGCTTTCGTGAATACTTTAGAAACTGAATAAGTTTCTTTGCAACTTACCACGACACAATAAATTAACATGATAATCATTTGTATTCCTCCAAAATAGTAATAATTGGCTCTTCAGAGCTCTCAATTTATTTTGTACTAAACACATATTCATCAACATCCATATGGTGAATTCTCTTTTAAAAAGAAAGATATACCACTATGATCATGGTCAAAATTTTATACAAGATTTATTCCTTGCATTAATGTTGTCTTTTAATAATCATGATGCCAAAATATTTTGGCGTAAAATAAGTACGTGACGAATGACCATTTATGCCATAATAATGATATTATTTTCTTATTTCCTCTCAAGCCTCCTTCCAGAGGTGAGTGTAGTATATTCACTACCACTAGCATGTCTTATTCGTTCAAGAATAAATATGTATTCATAAATACATGTTGTCACACTCACACCATGAATGGGCCATAATTATCTATATGTGCTTTACAAAATTTCATGTTAAATTGATAACAAATGGTATTACTTTCACATAGTGAAGGATTATTTTGAGAATCCTTATCATTCTCATTAATACAATAATGACAATTATAATTTCGTCTATTGCCACGTCCACATCTATTGATGCCTTCACGATAATAATTTTGTCTTCTTTTAGACTTTTTACATATTACTACCACATTCTCTTAAGGGGATAAAAATAAAGTAAATTCAATGAGACGAATTTCCACTTCTTGTGTCCACAGTCATACATGTCCTAGTATCTATTCATACAATGCTTGACACTGAATTTCCATTAAAGCGTTAAGATTTGGTGTGGAATTATCTTCCTAGTAGATCATACTTGCTTATCTAAAATGGTTTAGCAATAGACTGAAAGAATCTAGCAGATGACATGTTAACTAAGCACCATTTGGCATGGCTAACATGAGAAGAAGATAGATATCAAGGGCTCTCTTTAGGGTGGCACTTGCGAGCATCATAGAAGAAGAAAACAAAGGTCAAATAAACGAAGGAAAAGAATAGCGTGAATGCAATATATTGCCATTTGGTGCCAAAATAAGTTGTCAAAAGTGGAATATATAACTCGGATAGCCAAAAAACAAACCAACACTTCATCCTTTTCAACAATTACACAATCAATTTATGCTCATGTCAGCTTCACAAAGTTTTATACTGTTAGCCGAATACAGATCTTGAAAATCTTCAAGATTGTAAGCTAATATCATAATCTCAAGAAGATTTAGCTAGCAGAGGCTCGTCAGCAACTCCTTTTCCTTTTAAAGGTAGGATGTATGACTGTCGCATGATTGTAGTTTATCAATCCTTGCCATACAATCCTTCATCCTGTTTAATGCAACGGGTATAGCGAAGGCACTCTCCAAATTCTTCTTTTTAAGGAGCTGTATTTTCTCAGCTTCTTTCCGCTCCTCTCCAGCTAACATCGTGTGACGACCCGGCCCGTCGTCACAAGAATTACCACCCCGTTATGTTGTAAATACATGTTTTATGGTTTTATATCAGTGTTAGAGTCTATCGGGTGAGTTAGGAGTGATTGGGATTGGAAATGAGGCATATAGCCTTTGTGAAGGAAACTTGAATAAAGAAAGTCAACCCGTAGTTGACTATTTGGTTAGAGGGCTCGGAATCGGATTCTGATGATTCGGTTAGTTCCGGGAGGTGATTTGTGACTTAGGGGAGCGATCGGAATTTAATTTGGAGGCCCGGTGTAGAAATAGGCTTGAATTGGCTAAGGTTGAATTTTGGCGAAATCCGAACGGTAGGTGAGATTTTGATCCGGGGGTCGGAATGGAATTCCGACAGTTGCAGTAGCCCCGTTAGGTGATTTTGGATGTGCCCGCAAAATTTCAGGTCATTCGGACGTCGTTTGGTCGGGTTTTTGATTGAATGTGTAATTCGGAATGTTTTAAGGAATTTAGGCTTGAATTTGATGTGAATTATGGGTTTTGGTGTTATTAGACGTGTTTTGAGAATTGGAGCAAGTTCGAATAAGGTGTTAAGATGTGTTGGTGTGTTTGGATGAGGTCCCGGGGGCCTCGGGGTGTTTTCGGATGGTTAAACGGAAGAAAATCATGGAAATTGCAGGTTGAAGAGTTCTGGTTCTGTCATTTTCGCCCCTGCGGAAATGTGGGCGCGGAGGCGAGTCCGCAGAAGCGGACTGAGGAGCGCAGGAGCGCTTGGCATCGCAGAAGCGGAACATTTTCCGCTGAAGCGGCATCGCTGGTGCGAGCCAGTGATCGCAGAAGCGGACGAGAAGAAAACGGGAAGGTCCGCAGAAGCGGACACTTGACCGCCTGGGCGAGTCCGCAGGAGCGGACTCTGGTGCGCAGAAGCGGATGTCTTCGCAGAAGCGGAGGTTTAATCGCGGAAGCGGACGCGCATAAGCGGTCCTTTTCTCGCAGAAGCGGAATTGGCCGGCTAGGCCTGGAACCGCTGAAGCGACCCTTTGGTCGCGGATACGGACTCGTAGGAGCAGAAATTTTTCCGCAGAAGCGAAAATCGCTGTAAGTTAAGTGTATCAGAAGTTAGAAAAATTTCGGAACATTTCACACATTTGGGTCTCGGCTTTAGAGGCGATTTGGGCGATTTTGACGAGAAATTCAAGGGAAATCATCAAGTAATCAACTATGGACTTAAACTATGATTAGTATTGATAATATTATGCAATTATATCATGAAAATGGAGGAATTTGGGGTAATTTATGGAGGATTTAGCCCTAGGCTTGAACTTTAGAAAATCAAGGTTTTGAATGGGCAAATGGAGTCCGAATTTGGTAAAATTGATATGCTTAGACTCGTATTGAGATGAGGGTTCCGAATATGTGACTTTCGTGATTTTTCGATAAGCGTACCGAAAGTCGGGTTTTGACAACTTTGGAAATTTTGATGTAAATTGAGTTGTATTGATTGGGTGTAGTCCCATTGACCTAATTTGTTGTATTTCTACTGTATTGGATCAGATTCTACGCGTGTGGAGCTTGATTCTCGTGGCAAGGGCATTGCGGAATAGTCGTCGCGCTGTATTGAGGTGAGTAATAGATGTGGATGATGACCAGCGGGTTCGAAACCCCGGTATACCACTTTGTGACGCTGTATAGCGGCGAGACACGCACACTCTTGAGAGTGCGGGGTCGATCATGAACTGGAGACTATATATTAGTCCGACCTGTTGATACCGTATTATTGGCTATTCTCGAGCCGTCGAACCTCCTTCTCGGATGGTTGCATATATATATATATATTGTGATAATGGCCACTCTTGAGCCGAGGAACCCCCTTCTTGGGCGGTTGAGTATACATGTGGGCCGTGAGCCAGTTATTGGATCCGCGAGGATCGTTATCATTGTCTTATCATATAGACATGCTAGTTTACTACTAGTCCGCAACTATTTTGTTATTATGCTAATTCCAATCTCTGGAACTTGATATTACTGTTTTCCAACTGAAAAATGATAAAAGAGTTTTCAAAAACTATTTTTGAGCCTGCGAGGCTGTATCTGCATATTAGCTGACTAGTAGTGGATCGGGCTGCGCGCCGCAGCAGGATATATGTTGGATCGGACCTGCACGCCGCAGGAATATCTCTATGAGATGTGCTTGGGCTGTAGGAGCCCCTCCGGAGTCTGAACCCCCACGGTGAGCACGGGTACCCAAAATTGGAGTCGGGCTACGCGCCGTAGCGGTCATATCATGCATTGCATTGCATTTAGCTACATCTGCTAGCTGTTATGCTATTTATTGGTATTTGTTGGTACAGGTACGGTGAATATTGATTCTATGACAGGGTAGCTGATTATAGTTTTACATAGTGCTTTATTGAGGATTTCTTATCTGCGCTGTCTTACCCTTGTTTATTACCACTGAGTCTGGCAGTACTCATTTTACTCCCTGCACCTTGTGTGCAGATCCAGGTACCTCTCAGCAGTGATCCAGTAGCTGTGCGAGGCGACATCTGTGGGATATACGAGGTAGCTGCAGAGTCCGCAGGACCCGATATTCCTTCCTATTGTCTTTTGATTTTGTATTGACATTTCTTTCCGCACTTGGTATCTTGTAAACCTTTATACACTCATGTTCAGTAGAGGCTCATGACTCTTGACCCTTGGTCTATGGGAGTTGATGTATTATGGGACTTGGTTCCCCGTTTTCGTTATATGTATCACTGTTATTTCGTAAATTAATATGCTTAAATGGGCTAAAGAGAGCTTCTAGCTCCGTGGTTGATGTTGATTGGTCAGGCTGGCTTAGCAATGTGCTGGGCGCCATCACGACCGGATTTGGGATCGTGACAAGTTGGTATCAAAGCCTATTGCTATTCCTGGTCTTCAGGAGACTCCTGCTCAAATATTATCAGTGTGTTCCGGTTTGGCTCAGGTAGTTTCAGCTACCGCTACTGTAGCGACATCTCAGTCAGGGGGTGGTCAGCAGACCCCTGCAGCTCGCACACCTGACCCGGTTGTTCAGGGACTTCAGACGCCAGAGGCGGTCCCCGCTCAAGTGGTTGCACCGGTTATTCCTCCAGCTGCACCAGCTCCAGCTCCAGAGCATATGGTTCAGGTTATGCCCGATGACGAGCAGCGTCGTCTTGAGAGATTTGGTAGACTTCAGCCACCCCATTTCAGTGGCGTTGAGGGCGAGGATGCCCAGGGTTTCTTGGATAAGTGTCAGAAGATGCTGCGTACGGCTGGTATTCTTGAGTCCAGCGGAGTTTCATTTACTACATTTCAGTTCACCGGTCCCGCATTTGATTGGTGGGAGGAGTTTGAGAGGCGTAGGCCTGCAAGAGCAGCACCTCTCACATGGCAGCAGTTCTCTACTCTCTTTCTAGAGAAATATGTACCTCGGTCTCGTCGCGAGGAGCTACGTCGCCGGTTCGAGTGGTTGATTCAGGGCGACATGTCTGTGACTCCAGTATGAGCTTAGATTCACTCGGTTGGCTAGGCATGCCACATGGATGATCCCCACTGATAGGGAGAGGATCAGGAGGTTCATTGATGGCCTCAACTACTCTATCTGTATTCTTATGACCGGTGAGCGAGTTCTGTCATCATCGTTTGAGCAGGTTGCTGATATGGCACGCTCCGTTGAGGCGGATCGTCGCCGAGAGAGAGGAGCGGGAGGCCGAGAGGCCTCGTGGTTCGGTAGTTTCGGTGGTGCTCCGTCCAGAGAGCATTCCCGACGAGCGAAGGTCGCTCGTCTGGACCTTCTCATTCGGGCCGCCCGGAGCAGAGCGAGAGGTTCGCATGGTCGTGGTCGACGGGGATTTCAGCAGGGGTCAGTCATCACCTAGTGCCCTCCCAGGCCCCGAGTGCAACACCTACTTCTCCGGCGCCCCGGTGCGTGTTATGAGTGTGGTGAGTTTGGCCACGTGAGAGACGGTGCCCTCGACTACGTAGGGGCGGGACTCGGCGGAGGGATCGACCCTCCTCTTCGGCGACCATCTCGGGCCAGTAGAGGTGGAGGTCGGTCTTTTCGTGTCGGCCCGGGGGCGAGGAGAGATCCGGTGGAGGCCGAGGCACGGTTCTATGCACTTCGTGACGGGCGTGATGCGGTTGCCTCCGATGCGGTGATTACGGGTATCATTTCCGTCTGTCACAGAGATGCCTCGTTCTATTTGATCCGGGATCCACATATTCTTACGTGTCCTCTTATTTTGCACATTATTTGGGTGCGACTCGTGGTAGTCTTGATTTACCTGTTCATGTATCCACCCCGTGGGTGATACGATTGTTGTGGATCATGTCTATAGATCCTGTGTTATATCTATTGGGGGTCTGGAGACCTAGGCAGATTTGTTATTGTTGGGGATGGTGGACTTTGATGTTATATTGGGTATGGACTGGTTGTCTCCGTACCATGCTATATTGGACTGTCATGCTAAGACAGTTACGTTGGCCATTCCTGGTATTTCTCAGATTGAGTGGCGGGGTTCGACCGATTTCGTCCCTAGCCGTGTTATTTCGTTCCTAAAAGCTCAGAAGATGGTTGAAAAAGGGTGTTTATCGTACTTAGCTTTTGTGAGAGATGTGGGGGCTGAGTCTCCTAGCATTGATTCTGTACCTGTTGTGAGGGACTTCCCAGATGTATTCCCTCAGACCTGCCGGGCATGCCGCCGGACAGGGATATTGATTTTGGCATTGACTTGGTGCCGGGCACTCAGCCCATATCCATTCCTCCTTATCGAATGGCACCAGTCGAGTTGAAAGAACTAAAAGAGCAGCTTCAAGAACTTCTGGATAAGGGTTTCATCCGTCCTAGTGTGTCCCCGTGGGGTGCGCCGGTATTATTTGTTAAAAAGAAAGATGGTTCCATGCGAATGTGTATTGATTATAGGCAATTGAACAAAGTGACAGTGAAGAACAAGTACCCTCTACCGCGCATAGATGATTTGTTTGATCAGTTACAGGGTGCGAGGGTGTTTTCTAAGATCGATCTTCGTTCGAGCTATCATCAGTTGAAGATCAGAGACTCAGATATTATGAAGACTGCATTCAGGACCCGATATGGTCATTATGAGTTTCTTGTGATGTCGTTTGGGGATGACCAACGCCCCAGCAGCATTTATGCATCTGATGAACAGTGTGTTCGGGCCTTATTTGGATTCATTTGTGATTGTGTTCATTGATGACATTCTAGTCTACTCCCGTAGTCAGGAGGAGCATGCTCAGCATTTGAGTATTGTGTTGCAGAGATTGAGAGAGGAGAAGCTATATGCTAAATTCTCCAAGTGCGAGTTTTGGCTCGAGTCCGTAGCATTTATGGGACATGTGGTGTCTCGTGATGGTATTCAGGTTGATCAGAAAAAGATAGAGGCGGTGCAGAGTTGGCCTAGACCGTCCTCAGCTACAGAGATCGGGAGTTTTCTTGGCTTGGCGGGGTATTATCGCCGGTTTGTTCAGGGATTTTCATCCATTGCTTCTTCATTGACTAAATTGACCCAGAAGGGTGCACCATTCGTGTGGTCGGATGAGTGCGAGGAGAGCTTTCAGAAGCTCAAGACAGCTTTGACCACAGCTCCAGTGTTAGTATTGCCATCAGCTTCAGGTTCATATACCGTTTATTGTGATGCCTCGAGAGTGGGGATAGGTTGTGTGTTGATGCAGGAAGGAAAGGTAATTGCTTATGCTTCTCGGCGGTTGAAGCCGCATGAGAAGAACTATCTTGTTCATGACTTGGAGCTAGCCGCCATTGTTCATGCCTTGAAGATTTGGAGGCACTTTTTGTACGGTGTGTCTTGTGAGGCGTATACCGACCATCGTAGTCTCCAGCACTTGTTCAAACAGAAAGACCTTAATTTGAGACAGCGGAGATGGCTAGAGTTGCTGAAGGATTATGACATTACTATATTATATCATCCGGGGAAGGCCGATGTGGTGGCCGATGCTTTGAGCCGGAAGGCGGTCAGTATGGGGAGCTTGGCATATATTCCAGCTGAGGAGAGGCCATTTGCTTATGATGTTCAGGTGCTAGCCAATCGGCTAGCGAGGTTAGATATTTCGGAGCCCAGCGAGGTATTGGCTTGTGTTGTATCTCGGTCATCTCTATATGATCGTATTCGTGAGCGCCGGTATGATGATCCACATTTGGCTGTCCTGAGGGACAGAGTTCAGCATGATGATGCTAGAGATGTCACCATTGATAGTGACGGCGTATTGAGGATGCAGGGCCGGATATGTGTGCCCAATGTTGATGGCCTTCGTGAGTTGATTCTGGAAGAGGCCCATAGCTCGCGGTATTCTATCCATCCTGGAGCCGCTAAGATGTATCAAGATTTGAAACAACACTATTGGTGGAGAAAGATGAAAATGGACATTGTCGGACATGTAGCACGGTGCCTCAACTGTCAGCAGGTTAAGTACGAGCATCAGAGGCCCGGTGGCGTATTTCAGCGCATTGTTATTCCTGAGTGGAAATGGGAGAGGATCACTATGGACTTTGTTACTGGACTCCCTCGGACGGCGAGAAAGTTTGATTCCGTATGGGTGATTGTGGATAGACTGACCAAGTCAGCTCACTTCATTCCAGTTAGTACTACCTACTCATCAGAGCGGTTGGCAGCGATCTTTATTCGAGAGATTGTTCGGTTGCATGGGGTCCCAGTGTCTATCATATCCGACAGGGGTACTCAGTTCACTTCTCGGTTTTGGAGAGCATTTCAGCGAGAGATGGGTACGCGGGTTGAGTTGAGTACAGCATTTCACCCCCAGACAGACGGACAGTCTGAGCGCACTATTCAGATTCTGGAGGATATGTTGCGAGCATGTGTGATTGACTTTGGTGGTTCGTGGGATGAGTTCTTACCACTTGCCGAGTTTGCCTACAACAACAGTTATCAGTCGAGTATTCAGATGGCCCCGTATGAGGCATTGTATGGCAGACGATGTAGATCCCCCGTGGGATGGTTTGAGCCTGGCAAGGTTAGATTGATAGGGACTGAGTTAGTCCAAGATGCTCTAGATAGAGCAAAGTTGATCCAGGAGAGGCTTCGTACAACACAGTCTCGTCAGAAGAGTTATGCGGACCGTAGAGTTCGAGAGTTGTCTTTCATGGTTGGTGACAGAGTATTGTTGAAGATTTCACCTATGAAGGGTGTCATGAGGTTTGGGAAGAAAGGAAAGTTGAGTCTCAGGTACATTGGTCCTTTTGAGATACTTAGGAGAGTTGGAGAGGTGGCATATGAGTTGGCCTTGCCGCCCAGCTTATCCAGCGTTCATCGAGTATTCCATGTGTCTATGCTCCGGAAGTACATTGGAGATCCGTCTCATGTATTAGATTTCAGCACCATTCAGCTTGATGGTGATCTATCCTATGATGTGGAGCCTATTGCCATTTTGGGACGTCAAGTGAGAAAATTGAGGTCTAAGGAGATTGCATCGGTTAAGGTTCAGTGGAGAGGTCGACCCGTGGAGGAGGCCACTTGGGAGATCGAGCGGGAGATGCGGAGCAGATATCCTCACTTGTTTGAGTCTTCAGGTATGTTTCTTGACCCGCTCGAGGACGAGCGTTTGCTTAGATGAGGGAGAATGTGACGACCCGGCCCGTCATCACAGAAATTACAACCCCGTTACCTTGAATTTATATGTTTATATGGTTTTATATCAGTGTTAGAGTCTATCGGGTGAGTTAGGAGTGATTGGGATTGGAAATGAGGCATATAGCCTTTGTGAAGGAAACTTGAATAAAGAAAGTCAACCCGTAGTTGACTATTTGGTTAGAGGGCTCGGAATCGGATTCTGATGATTCGATTAGTTCCGGGAGGTGATTTGTGACTTAGGGGAGCGATCGGAATTTAATTTGGAGGCCCGGTGTAGAAATAGGCTTGAATTGGCTAAGGTTGAATTTTGGCGAAATCCGAACGGTAGGTGATATTTTGATCCGGGGGTCGGAATGGAATTTCGACAGTTGCAGTAGCTCCGTTATGTGATTTTGGATGTGCCTGAAAAATTTCAGGTCATTCGGACGTCGTTTGGTCGGGTTTTTGATTGAATGTGTAATTCGGAATGTTTTAAGGAATTTAGACTTGAATTTGATGTGAATTATGGGTTTTGGTGTTATTAGACGTGTTTTGAGGATTGGAGCAAGTTCGAATAAGGTGTTAAGATGTGTTGGTGTGTTTGGATGAGGTCCGGGGGCCTCGGGGTGTTTTCGGATGGTTAAACGGAAGAAAATCATGGAAATTGCGGGTTGAAGAGTTCTGGTTCTGTCATTTTCGCCCCTGCGGAAATGCTGGGCGCGGAGGCGAGTCCGCAGGAGCGGACTGAGGAGCGCAGGAGCGCTTGGCATCGCAGAAGCGGAACATTTTCCGCCGAAGCGGCATCGCTGGTGCGAGCCAGCGATCGCAGAAGCGGACGAGAAGAAAATGGGAAGGTCCGCGGAAGCGGACACTCGACCGCTCGGGCGAGTCCGCGCGAGCGGACTGCGGTGCGCGAGCGGATGTCTTCGCGAGCCGGAGGTTTGATCGCGGAAGCGGACGCGCATAGGCGGTCCTTTGTTCGCAAGAGCGGAATTGGCCGGCTAGGCATGGAATCGCTAGGCGACCCTTTGGTCGCGGATGCGGGCTCGTAGGAGCGGAAATTTCTCCGCAGCAGAAGCGAAAATCGCCGTAAGTTAAGTGTATCAGAAGTTGAAAAATTTCCGAACATTTCACACATTTGGGTCTCGGCTTTAGAGGCGATTTGGGCGATTTTGAAGAGAAATTCAAGGGAAATCATCAAGTAATCAACTATGGACTTAAACTATGATTAGTATTGATAATATTATGCAATTATATCATGAAAATGGAGGAATTTGGGGTAATTTATGGAGGATTTAGCCCTAGGCTTGAACTTTAGAAAATCAAGGTTTTGAATGGGCAAATGGAGTCCGAATTTGGTAAAATTGATATGCTTAGACTCGTATTGAGATGAGGGTTCCGAATATGTGACTTTCGTGATTTTTCGATAAGCGTACCGAAAGTCGGGTTTTGACAACTTTGGAAATTTTGATGTAAATTGAGTTGTATTGATTGGGTGTAGTCCCATTGGCCTAATTTGTTGTATTTCTACTGTATTGGATCAGATTCTACGCGTGTGGAGCTTGATTCTCGTGGCAAGGGCATTGCGGAATAGTCGTCGCGCTGTATTGAGGTGAGTAATAGATGTGGATGATGACCAGCGGGTTCGAAACCCCGGTATACCACTTTGTGACGCTGTATAGCGACGAGACACGCACACTCTTGAGAGTGCGGGGTCGATCATGAACTGGAGACTATATATTAGTCCGACCTGTTGATACTGTATTATTGGCTATTCTCGAGCCGTCGAACCTCCTTCTCGGATGGTTGCATATATATATATTGTGATAATGGCCACTCTTGAGTCGAGGAACCCCCTTCTTGGGCGGTTGAGTATACATGTGGGCCGTGAGCCAAGTTATTGGATCCCGCGAGGATCGTTATCATTGTCTTATCATATAGACATGCTAGTTTACTACTAGTCCATAGCTATTTCTGTTATTATGCTAATTCCAATCTCTGGAACTTGATATTACTGTTTTCCAACTGAAAAATGATAAAAAGAGTTTTCAAAAACTACTTTTGAGCCTGCGAGGCTGTATCTGCATATTAGCTGACTAGTAGTGGATCGGGCTGCACGCCGCAGCGAGATATATGTTGGATCGGACTGCACGCCGCAAGAATATCTCTATGAGATGTGCTTGGGTTGTAGGAGCCCCTCCGGAGTCTGAACCCCCACAGTGAGCACGGGTACCCAAAATTGGAGTCGGGCTACGCGCCGTAGCGGTCATATCATGCATTGCATTGCATTTAGCTACATCTGCTATCTGTTATGCTATTTATTGGTATTTGTTGGTACAGGTACAGTGAATATTGATTCTATGACAGGGTAGCTGATTATAGTTTTACATAGTGCTTTATTGCGGATTTCTTATCTGCGTCTTACCCTTGTTTATTACCACTGAGTCTGGCAGTACTCATTTTACTCCCTGCACCTTGTGTGCAGATCCAGGTACCTCTCAGCAGTGATCCAGTAGCTGTGCGAGGCGACATCTGTGGGATATACGAGGTAGCTGCAGAGTCCGCAGGACCCGATATTCCTTCCTACTGTCTTTTGATTTTGTATTGACATTTCTTTCCGCACTCGGTATCTTGTAAACCTTTATACACTCATGTTCAGTAGAGGCTCATGACTCTTGACCCTTCGGTCTATGGGAGTTAGCATTATGGGACTTGGTTTCCCGTTTTCGTTATATGTATCACTGTTATTTCGTAAATTAATATGCTTAAATGGGCTAAAGAGAGCTTCTAGCTCCGTGGTTGATGTTGATTGGTCAGGCTGGCTTAGCAATGTGCTGGGCGCCATCACGACCGGATTTGGGGTCGTGACACATCGCAATATCAGTTGGTCCTCCAACATCTGTAAAGAGACCGGCATAACAATTACAAACAAATCAAAGAGTTACTGAAAATAATCAGTGAGCTTTAAACTTAGGTAGACAATCTTTAGACTGTCATATTAAAACTTTATACAGAAAAGGTGATGATCCTAATAATGTCAATACTAAACCCTAATGAGAAGATTTGACTAGGGTGCATTTAGCACTCATCACACTATGTGTATATTTCAAGCCTTGTAATTCTCAATCCTATATCATAGGATGGACATGACCATACCAAGCTGGAAATAATACTATAATACTACCCCTTGCACCCAATAACTTTTTCTGTGAGTGGTCGAGAAATGTAACAATTTACAGTAGGTGGAACCAGCTGTTCTATTTTGTCCTACATCATTTTTTATAAGGTAAATCATAATTGCCACAGTAAATGCCATTTTTGATGTTTTTCATTAGTCTCAAAAAGTTACCGGTTACATAGGTTTTTCTAGTTGGCTTTGAACAATCAATAATACCATTATGAACATGGAAGAACTTGCTATGTGAAAGAAGTGAACAACCTAAGAGAGATATCGAGCAACCATTCATTATTCCTTAAAGGTGCAGTCCACAGGGCTTTGGTTCACAATATGTGGGTTAATGGCATGCCACGTTGAACCCTGCCATGGATAAAAACCTGATATTTAAGTGGATAAGTGTAGAGGGGCTGAGCCATTCAAGATCGAGTTTTGAACCGTGTAAGTAGCTCGCCCTCGGGGATTCCTCAGTTGTCCAAAAAACACTGGGATAATCATGGTACCATCTGCACAATGATTCAACAAGTTGGAGAAACAATGATGTTAATCCAAGATTCCCCGCCAGCTATATTTTCCTCCAATCCAGTGTGGCTAATTCATACAGTGATTTACTACATTCCTGAAGATCAAAGCTTTAACCAACCTACTTTCCAGGTTAACTATTCTTATAACGGATACATGCTAACTGAAGAGTTTTAACTACTTCTCATTTAAAAAGGAGTATAAGGAGACAACTTCGTATACAAACAGAGCCACCTGATCCTCTTTCAAAATCATTCATGATGCCATTCTTCCCAATGCGCTATGAAATTTTTTGGACGAGAGGTTTTGGCTTTCACCATAAACATAGAACTTGAAGAAAGCGTGTTGCTCAATTAATTTGGTATTGCATGTATAGATCATTTTGTTCATTTACCCCTTATTTTTCACCTGGTTTCCTAGGATTCCACAAGATTATAGGTCTTTCCGTCCACCTCATCTGCTTTTAATACCTTAACTCATCATAATTCCACTAATATTATATTCCATCGAATTTACATCTAATCAAACACCACATGACTTGAAGTCAGAAAAATGGTGTTCTTAGCTATTACTATCAAACAAACTCTGCTACAATCCCAAACTGATTAGGGTTCATGCCGCTCTTTCCAGCTTTAATAAATCAACCAAAATTTGGGCCTTTTATTCACCTGCTTTTATTCTACACCAACATTGTGCCAGCAAAGTAGAATGAGCTTATAAATTACAACATATATTCAACAATTTCACCTCCAGATAAAGAACACTTGAGTATCACAATTTTACTACTAGTAGTTCTAGAACGTTACTAAGCAAAAAATATAAAATTAAAACATTATGCATCTGTAATTTCACAATAAATGAGAAAACCAAGAAACGTACCGGAGCTGCAGGGATCACTAGAGGGCCCAGATTGAAATACGGATCCGTTGTCAAAACGGGTCCCCAACACGGGTCTTAGAGCCGCAAAAATGGAAGAGAGATCACTTTCAAGCTGAGTAAGAATTATGCCCCGGTACTCCGCTATTCTCTTAGCCTTTTGCTTAACTTCTTCCTCCAGTAACTCTACTTCTTCCTCTAGTAATTCTACTTCTTCCACCAGTGTTCTTGCTTCTTCCAGTTCGGTTATGTCATCATTTTCCTCCACAGTTTGCTGCTGAGCTTGACCCAACATTGTAGAGCGGAGATTGGTCGAGTTTCAAATGAATTTTGAGGACCCCTCTTTAATTGGTACTCCTTCTCCTTCCATTTCTATTTCTGTAACTTGATTGGTTACACAAATGTAACAAACACTTTTCATCTTAGATTAACATTCCAAAAAAAAATTTTGGAATCTTGTGTATCATTAAAGATAAATAAAGTATATCAAAATAATTATTTTTAAAAACACATCAAAACTATAAGTAAGACACACAAATTAACCGAGATAATATAACTTTTTTAGTTTTTGCAGTTATAGTCCTAACGCATTTCAAAATTTTAACCGAAATGGTCCCTAAGTATGAATAGAAGTTCTACTTCACCCTTCCTCAATGTCAAATTAATTGAGATGACTTTTGCTCTCGGTTATAATTGGGATTGAATAAGCTTCCACCGTTTGCAAAACAGCTCATCTATGGTCTTATTCATGGATGAAGCTTTATTTTGTTCTACTTAATTCCTATTTTTGTTGATTAGCCTTTGGGACTGGCACGTGTCCCCTAAGTGGCAAATTTAATTTACCTTTTTAAAGTGGTGAAAAGAGAGAGGTACACGGGTATTGAACAATTAGTTTGGATAACAATAAGATTAGCTAATCCATGTGTCACATTTCAAATTTTAAGTCACAATTATCAGATTGCCATTCAATTTTCGTGACTTTTCGGCCTAATTGAATCAAACCAGGTGGTAAAACAGATGCCAAAGATACAACCACAGTTGAGTAGCCTTTAGTTATAGTTACTTCATCTCCAGGAAAATTACAATACTGACTTTCTCCATTGAAATCTAAAGTACCCAAATCACCAACTGATGAATAATGCCTATGTATATTCTCAAACATAGCAAAAACACCTTCTTCAAGTTTTTTCTACTCCATTTATCAAACACTTCAATATTTTCTTGATCTTTCTTTAAATTCCAATAATATTCAAGACATTTCCTAAGAAAAGAACCAACAGTTAGATTTTAATACTACCATTTTCAAGATTTAAGCTTTCAAGAATTTCTTTACATACCTCATCTTACTAGATTGGTGACAAGGGAGAGGTACACGGGTATTGAACGATTAGTTTGGATAACAATAAGATTAGCTAATCCTTGTGTCACACCTCTTTCCGAAGATAAATAGTTTTTCCTATTAAAGTGACATTATTTGAAATGAGATTATTTATTTTAATTAGAGTCGTCACTTCGAAAAATTATTAAGGTGTCCTAAGTCGCAGGTGTCGCACCTCCTTTTTCCTGAGGGATAGGGAATTTCAATTAAAGTAACATTAATCGAAATGGGATTATTTATTTAATTTCAGAATCGTCACTTGTAATAATTTATAGTGTCATAAGTCACCGGTTTATTTTAAATCTCAAATCGAGTAAATTTTGGCTCTTATTTATGGTCCGCAAACACAGAAGACCGGGTAAGTGCTTCTGTTCTGTGGTTTTAGCACGGTCGCTCAACTATTAAAATTGGCCTAATTATCTTGTTTAATACATATTTAAAACCTATTGTGCATGGCTGCTTTTATACCGCTTTTAATTATTTCTGGAATTCATTTGAACAAGTCGTGTTGTCGCGCACGCGTTTTGTTTTTGTAAATATTGCGAATACCGTCACGTGAATCGCACTCGCGATCTACAACATGTTAATTTTTATTACTATTTGAAGTTATGGTCGAATGACGTGAACCGCACGCTCGAATTGGGTTTTACATATCATGACTATGTCACGGGAACCGTACCCATAGTTACGATAATTTATTATATGTTCATTAATGATTATTTCCTAAGATTTGAGACTGTGCATGGGTCCAGTCCTAATTGTCATAAGAGGAAAGACATTCGGGTCTTTTATTCAGGCCCGAGCAACATCCAAATGAGTTCTGTTTTGAATGACCCAAAGTAATTGGCCTGACCTCCATTATGACAAGGATTTTTCAACATCCCATTGTAATTTGAACTCAACACTCATACAATGATTTTAAGAGTAAAATCCAGTAGGATCCATACACAACTAAATTCAACTGTGCATAAAAATTGTGCTAACTTTTCTTCAAAAACACAATTAAACATGATTCATAAAGCAAATATCGCATAGATCTTTACACGAAGTGTCCAGATTATGCTTTTTAGGATCAGAATTAGCTTTAAAGTGATTAAATTCAACTAATCTAGCATTCATATGCCTGTCATTATCACAACCAAGCAAACTAACATACGGATTTAAACCAACAGGAAATTGCATAACTTTCATTCCATTTACCCAAAGACTACAAGCTTAGGAATATATGTGTACCTGTTTGAAGCAAAAACAAAAAGCAAACTGGTCCGAAAGCCAAATAAATGGGAGATGCTTCGAATTGGACCCCAACTTGAGCGAAAATCAGCAGCTTAGACTTCGAACAACACTAAAAGGCAGAACAACAACAGAAGAAACGGACCAAAATAAAGGTCTGAGTTCAGCCACTATACGGCCAATTCAACAGCAGAAATCAACACACAACTTCAACTTCGAATTCAAAAACTCTTGGGAGCCCAGAAAACTACTAAAACAGCTTAGCAGAAATCAGAATGAATTCTTCAAACCCTTTTTTCTTTTCTTCAGATCCGGAATTTTTAATTCAAATTTCCATCCCCTTTCTCTAAGTTTCTAAATGAGTGAGTTAGTGTGTATGAGAGAGGAATATTCGTGTTTGGATGGGAGTGAAGTGAGAAAGAGCAATGTAGAACTGTTTAGACGAGAAAGAGAAGACTGCGATTTTTGGAAGGGTAGGTTTGTCTGTCTCTTTTGTAGGAAGGAGTGTTTTAGTAGGTGGAAAAGAGGGACAACGACGTTTCGTAGCTGAACGGCACTTGAGACCTGGAGCCAGGCGGATCGGGCATTTGGACGAACTGGGGCGGGTGTATGGTTAAAGATTGGGCCTCAGTCCTTGGCCCAGTTCGTTTGAAGCCTTGGAAAACCTAGCTCTTTTCTTTCTTTTCAATCAGATTTTTGCAAACTCTAGCCATTTTAAACTCAAACTTTAATTGAAACTAATTTGTATATGGCTAGCCCATTTATTTTACCTAATGACGGACTAATGCAACTATTTAATTAACTAATCTAAGAATGCAATTTTTGTATTTTTAGTTATTTAAAAGATGCATTTAGCAATATAATTTATCGTAAAATGTAGTTTAAAATCTAACAAGCTATGAAATTAAGGTTTGAATATTTTTTTATGATTTTAAAACAACTCTAAATATGCATGAACAACTCTAAACTATTTTAGAATATTTTTAGGAGTGTTTTGCATGAGGACGTAGGTGCTCACAACTAGTTTATTTTAAAATACCAAAATCAAGAAAAATTGACTCTATTTAAAGTCTGCGAAATATAAAAGACCGGGCAAGGAATTATGTTAATCCGTAAAAAAATATTAAGCATTCTTAGATTCCGTGGTTTTAGCACGGTCGCTTTATGATCATACCTGGTTTGATTATCTGTTAATTAAGTCTTTTAGAACTATGTGCATCTTCACCTTTTATCGCTTTTACTTATTTGATTATGGCGTTTATGAAATTAACCTTTGAAACAAATCACGTGTATGTATTCACTTTTATTTGGTGAGTCAAAATTATATTACATGTACATGTACACAACTAATAGCACGTTATTATTATTAAGACTAGTGAATTCAATTGCGTTTCACGCGATTTTATAAAGCTTCAATAGTCTATAAAAATAACGAAAGCAATAACGAATTCATTATTATCCCTCTTTTATATGAGGAAAAAATACTTGTAAATTAAAATATATTTGGAATAACTCGTAAATTTGGTTTATTTATCTGCATTACACTTTTATGTGATGTATAGTTAATTAAATGTATACTAATGAAGCTTATTTAAGTTTTATCTATTAAGAAAGTTCAAGATTTGTTAATAAAAAGGGAAATTACCAGCTATGTTCATTTATAAGTAGCTTATTATAAAAATTACTTAATTGATAAAATATTATCAATATTAGCCAACTTAGCCAATTAGTTGTTTGTAGCACAAAAAAATTAAATTTTTACTTTGTTTTGAGCGGGTGTTATTAGAATAGATTGGGCACAACTTAAGGAGCTTGAATCTCAATTTTGGGATGATTTGGTGAAGTTTTGAGGTGGTTTGATTTGAAAATTCAAAGTAAAAGCTGAACATGAAAAAAATGGTATGTGTATCATAATGTGTATCATTTATGTATCGCATTTGTATCAATTGTGTATCACATGTATATTCATGTATACATGTGTGTGAGATACATGCGTGATACATGTGTCACATAAGACTTTTTGAACTCAATTTAATTATGAATTTCGATACAAACCAATCCAAATCACCTCCAATCTTTCTAAAATTTTGTATATTGACTTATCTATATATTTTTAATGAATTTCAACTATACCTATTGAGAAAGTTCCTTTTTGTTTAGATTTTTGGAATGTTGTATAAATTTTTGTATTTTATCACCTTATTTGTTACCATGTTCATGAAATTTCCTTTCCGTCTTGTATCTAATGTTGCTAATCACGCTTAAAAATATGAAAGGTGATTTGTGCATGTGATTCTTTGAGAAAAATCCTATTATTTATTTTTTTTTAATTTTTGTTGGCTAGTTTTGGTAAGTCTATGACTAATGACTAGAGCTTGGTAAGTTAAAATTTATTTCGGACATTTGTTGTAATGATCCGACTGGCCGTTTTGTATTTTTGAACATTTTTCACTTAAATAAAAAATTTCACACTTGCTATAACTAATTTATGACTTACGGGGACGAGTGGTTCGGAAGTTGGAAGAGTTTTGAGCAAGAATAAGTCTAGTTGCTTCTTTAAGTTTCTCTAAAAAAGCCAAGTTTGACTTTGATCAATATTTTGAGGAAACAGACCCGGAATCATGATTTGATAATTTCTGAGGGTCCGTGGGAAAATATAGACCTAGGTGTATGCCCGGGATCGAATTCTGAGGTTCCTAGCTCGAGTAATAAATTTTTTTGTGAAAATTTTAAGTTAAAATTTCAAAGATTTAAATAAACTAAGAAGTTATTATTTTCCGAGGTATCGGGTTAGGATTTCGATTTCGAAATATGGTACAAGTCCGAAATATCAGTTAAGACTTACCCGTAAAAATTGGTGTAACTGAATAGTTTAAGGGCATTTTGACCTGTTGGAAGAAAATTAAGAACTTGAAGTTCAATGATTTGGTTCAATTAGTTTTGGGGTGTGATTCCTCAATTTAGTATTATTTTGGGTGTTTCTAGGGTTTGAGTAGGGTTCGCCTCGTGATTTCAGACTTGTCGGTATGTTCCGGCAGGGCTCGGGAGCTCCGAGTGTCAAATGGTCGAGGTTCGTGTGAAGTTGAAAACTTAGAGAAGGGCTGGGATTTGCTTCTTCTATCATAACCGCATCTGCAGTTCTTGGATTGCAGAAGCGGGATCGCGGAAGGGGCCAGGCCCAAGGAAAACCACAAAAGCGGACCCTTGACCGCAAAAGCGGTCCACCTTCCCAGGCCCAGAACCGCAGAAGCGGCGGTCTTTCGCGGAATCGGACTCGAGATCCTGACCGCAGAAGCGGCCCAGGCCTCCCTTGCCCATTTTCACAAAACCGACTCTTGTCCGCAGAAGCGGACCCCACAAAAGTGGCTCTTATCCGCAGAAGCGGATCCCGCGGAAGCGGAATCCTTCTGCATAAGAGAAAATAGCTGGGCATAAGGGTTCATTTAATTCAAACCCAAAGCTATTTTTATCATCTCTTACCACACTTGGGTGATTTTGGGGGTTTCAAAGAGAGAGTTTCCATATATACTTGCAATGTAAGTAATTTCCACTCACTTTTTAGTTCAAATACATAAACATTAGGTAGATTTAATACTAAAGATTAGGTAAAATCAAAAGATTAGAGCTAGACCTAGGGTTTAATAAAAACTAAGATTTAATCATATAATTTGCCATGTAATGAACTAGAAATTATATATTCTTAGGTTATAAAAAACAACTTCTGTTGAAAAATCACAAAATTCGGGAACGTGGACCCAGGATCGAAATTTAGGAAATTTGTGTTAATAGTTAGAAAATTACCTAAATAGCTAGAGTTTTACCTTGTAAGTCGTTATTTACTAGTTCTTACTTCGTTTGATTAGTTTGGGGATGTTATGCTTGGAATTAAGGACTTAGGTTCATTTTTGGACATTGGAAGTGCACTTTGGGGCGAGGTGAGTCTCTTTTCTAACCTTGTAAGAGGGAATTGTCCCCATAGGATTATAAATGAGTAATTGTTGTTAAATGCGGGGGCTATGTACGTACTAAGTGACGAGAGTTCGTGCATAGCTACTACAATGATAATTGTTCGGGTAGATTAGGATCCACATCATGTTTAATTAGGGGATATTTCTTATTTTTAAATTGCCAATATGATCATTTATGATTTGTTAAAGACTTGAGGAAACGTAAAGGGATTATATGAGCTTGTTGAGCCTTGATAGGAATTTTCTTGTATGTAGTTGAGGCTTATTTGTTTTTTTGATATTTTCTTGATGATTATTGATCAGGTCGATCGCCTCGGTGAGAATAGATGCATCTATGCTTCGGGCCGCTCAATCCTCGGCAGTGCACAATTTATTTCTGTTGGAGCGGGCCGTCTACCTCGGCATGGTTGTGCATGATTTATATGCTTACATTTAGATATGACATGATCACTTGTTTAAAAGGAAAAAGGGAAAACTTGTAGTTTAATTATGTCAAGAACATGAATATGACTCTTCTTTTAAACTTGTGTTATTGGAAATCCTTCATGTTATATATCTCACTTTATTATTATATTATCTTGACCTTAGTAAGTATCAGGTCGACCTCCCGTCTCTATTTCTTCGAGATTAGATGGGATACTTACTGAGTATATGTGGTTTATGTACTCATATTACGCTTTTGTACTTAAATGTACATGATTTGAGGCAGGTGGATCTGGACATCATCCTGGTGGCATCAGTGAGCACGCTTGGGGACTTCTACAATGAGCTGCTTCTCTTTCATGCCGATCCGCAGTTGAAGAAGTCCTTTCTTGTACTTTTGTTTCTGTCTATCCTGATTCAGACAGTAGGATAGTGTATTATTCTTTTGTGTATATTCTACTTGTCACTCGTAGCTTGTGACACTAGGTTCTGACACACACAGTAGTAGACATTTATTTTGGAGTTGTACCGTTATTTTAGTACTTTATAATCTTTGCTGGTCTTACCTTTTAATTCGAAAATCTAGTATAAGTGTCTTTGGTTAAAGTAAAATGAGAACTTAATCACATTTCCGCATCGGCTAGCCTGACAATGGTGTTGGGCGCCATCATGACCTATTATGCAAAATGGGTCGTGATATTTGTGTAAGTTTCCTAATAAAAATCCTAAAAACTTAAAATTACTAATGACACGAAAAAAAATTAAGAATTGTAAATTGAGAAGGTAAAAGAAGCGTAGCTATTAGAAAGACCACTTTCTATTTGTCCATGCCGCGCTAATTTGGAACTTCTTCAGAATTTTTTAATACATTATCCTGTCATTTAAAACACGATTTTATGGGATATAATTTGCATTGAGTAACTATAACATTACATTAGAGATTAACACATAATTTAAGAAAGAAATTAGTAAGTATTAATGTAACATTTTAATTGAAAACCCGAAATAGTTAAAATCCTAAAAGCAACAAATAATTATTGTACGACTTCACCCATTGTACAAATTGTAAAACAGAACTTTCAAATCATAAAAGTATTAGTTAATACATTAGACTTTAAAGATGATAAGGAACCAAAACATATTTCATTTAAATCCTAACTATAAAAGATTATAATTACCATTTAATCTACAATTTTTTAAATTTTTTTAGCTAACACAATTACCAAGGCAAGATTTCGTATCCTTCTAAATTGTAGTGATTTGGACCACCTCTAAAATAGTTATTGCAAATTTATAATCTATAGCACAAATAAAAATCTTAACCACTTCAGATTATCATACAAACTTACTTGACCTACTGCCAACCTTCTCAGACTTTATTGTCTCAAACTCATTTTAGTCATATGATAATATTTTTTTATACTCAATCAAAGTATTCACAAAGCTTACCACATAAAAAGAACTAACAATTCAAACCATTCTTAGTACGTAAATGATTTTCTCGTTGTGGTGAGGTTGTTATTCTTTATTTTTCCAAGAAAGTCACTACCAATCTTATTCTCCTCATAATTCTTCTTTTCTCCTCCTTATTTGCTTTTACTTCTCTGCTTGTTTTTCCAGAAACAGATATTTAAGTATTATGAACCAAATGAAAAACAAACTAAAATTTTGGAGAAAACAATTCAGAAAGTGTTAGAGACGTATGATTGTAAAAGAGTTATGAGTATTAGAAAATAAGTAGATTAAGAAAAGAAAAAAACTAAGGTAAATTGAAGAACATATATAGTCGTGAACCCAAAATTAAAAGTAGAAAATATCTTTGTGCATTTACCTTAGCTTGTTCAAAAATAAAGAAAGGTTATTAAAAATTATCCATTTTTTTGGTGTCGTTCTTCTTCTGCACTTTATAGGCTGTGACATAGAGCCAAACAAAATAAAAAACGCATAATAAGTAGGTAGAATAAAGTTGTTGCAGGAGTACGCCGTTCCAGTTCCTTCGTAAATTAAATGTTTTAAGAACTTCCTTAGATCTTTCTTTGGCCCTCTCCATTGTCGAAACTATGATCTTGGTATATATATATAACCGCACACATTAGTTTAAAAAATTATTTACGGAAAAAGGGCCAAAACTATCCCTATCGTTTGCTAAATGGTTTATAAATACCTTCCGTCCACCTATCCGTTCAAAAAATACACGAAGTTAATTCTATTAACAAAAATACCCTCGCGACTAACGGCAGAACTGATGGAGTGTGTTGTTTTGAATGGATAGATGAGCGGAGGGTATTTATAAATCATTTAGCAAACGATAGGGATGAGTCTTTCATTTAGTGCCGTGTCGATTTTTAAATTTTTTTACCTTTAATAGATTCAATCTTTATCCTAGAATGTGATAATTTCAAGCTTTTTAGCACCTTGGTTTAAATTTTCTTGTGTGCTTGTATTAGTTATATGTAGTTATTTTTTCTCTATTATTTCGTGGCTCTTTTGTCTTCTTATGAACAATCCAAAGATTTTCATAACTTGCCCCTTTCGAAGTTTCAATCTTTCTCCTAGATTTGATTGATATATTAGGACAATTTTAGCATGGGCTCAATTATTTTTTCTTCAAATTTTTTGTTTTGTTTTAATCCTTGTCTTCTTACTTAACAACCCAAATGTATATGTTGATTTTCTATTTAAGAGTTCCAATACTTATCTTGAGTTTGATTGGAGAAATTTCAAAATCTGGTTTGAATTTCGGGTTATTTGATTTTAGGTTTTATCTATTCTTTAATTAATTTGTTATTGTATATGCGGAGTGTCCCAATTGGAGAAGAAGAAAGGGAGAGATTAGATGAGTGGGAATGAGTGTGATAGACGCTACCCATATTTGTAAATGGGTCGGATAAGGTAAAATTAATATCCAGTCAAAAATTGCCACATGGCCCAATTAAAAATCGTCACATCATTAAATAAAAGACTCATCCCTATCATTTGCTAATTGGTTTATAAATACCCTCCATCGATTCTGCCGTTAGTCGGGGGGTATTTTTATAAATAGAATTAACTTCGTATATTTTTCTGAACTAATAGATAGACGGAGTGTGTTTTTTGAATGGCAGAACTGACAGAGGATATTTATAAACCATTTAGCAAACGATAGGGATAGTTTTGGCCCTTTTTCGAATTATTTATTAATGATATGAACAATAACTGTTGGAGACTTTAAGCCATTTGGCTTTAAAGTAGAAGAAGTGTGAATTGGAAATGGAGGGAAATGAAAATTTGAAGAAGTGAATTTTGTCTTGCACTTTGTCCCTCATTGGTGAGGGGCAACCACATTTGTGTGCTTATATATAGAATCACTTCTTAAAGCTCTTAAAATGAGTTGAAGAGAATGAACCCTCGCACCGCCGTCGTCGCTCGCTCGGCTCGGCTCGGCTCGGCTTCGGCTTCGGCTCTGGATTTGGATTTAGATTTGGATTTGTCAAATGATCGATAAGATTATTTTGGACAAAATTTATTTCCGAAAAAGCACCTTTTCAAAACACCTCTTCTGATATTTGCCTATAAATTCTAAGGTAAGGCTGTATCTTTTACATACGAAATACACTCAAGAACTCCTTCTTTCTTAATATATTGCATTCTTGTTGACAATATCTCTCTCAAACTCGTAAGTGTGATTTTGCTCCGTTTTTGAGTTCGTTAAAATCATGTAGTTTGTATTGCCATTGTTGTATGAAGGTTTATTCCGTTTTATCCTGGGAGGATTTAATCCATTGCCTTGGAAACGTGTGAGGGGGTTACAATTCCTTAAGGACACACAAGAAACTTGTGAACTCGGAAATTTCTCATTCTTCTACCTTTCTTTATTTTTCTAACAGTTTATTTTAACACAGTGACACTAAAAAACTTAATAAATTTTATGACGTTTCTGTGTTGATTATTAAATTGTTTGTTATATACTTTATTGGAGACTAAAGCCTTGTTGCTTTCTACTCCATTCTTTGTTTTTGTTCGGTTTAAAGTACATAAAAACTTTGCCGGAATAATAAACGTACGGGTTTGAAGTCTATAAAAACTTCACCATTGTTACGTGTTATATGTTTGGTTTGGTATTCTGTTTGAAGATATAAAAACTTTACTGATTTAACAAAGTTCTGTATTGTTTTTGACTTTACAAATATATGATGAATGAAAACCAAACTAATGGAAGTGTTGCGGGAACGGGTGCTACTATGACGAGTGTTGTTGCCTCGTCAAGTCGTTCTACTCCTGCCCATGCTATGGCACCGGCAGAAAACCCAAAAAAATTTCCGATATTGACTTCAAACGCTGGCAAATGAAGATGCTCTTCTATCTTACTACGTTGAATTTGCAACGTTTCATCAAGGAGGATCCTCCGGTTATGGCTGAAAATACTCCGGATAATGAACGACTTGTTGTAACTGAAGCATGGAAACATTCTAATTTTCTGTGCAAAAAATACATTATGAGTTGTTTGGAATATGGCTTGTACAATGTCTATAATATCATGGAAACTTCGAAAGCATTGTGGAATGCGCTTGAGAAGAAGTACAAGACTGAGGATGCCAGACTTAAGAAGTTCGTGGTTGCAAGGTTCCTGGATTTCAAGATGATTGACACTAGGTCGGTCATAACTCAAGTCCAAGAACTACAAGTCATTGTACATAACCTCATGGCTGAAGGTATGACCAAATTAATAATTTTATTGATAAAATTATCTTATTATTAATCCTGAATTTGTTATTGAAGGTATGGTCATAAATAAGGCTTTTCAAGTTGCTGCTTTCATTGAGAAGCTACCTCCGCTGTGGAAAGATTTTAAGAACTATCTTAAACACAAACGGAAGGAGATGACTCTAGAAGACTTGATTATTCGTTTGATAATAGAAGAAGACAACAAAAATGTTGAAAAGAAGTCACGTGGAAACTCGACAATTGTGGGGGCAAACATTGTTGATGAGGTACCACAAAATAAGAAGAGGAAGAAAGCTTCTGGATCAAAGAATTACCCAAGCAAAAAGAAGTTCAAGGGTAATTGCCACACTTGTGGAAAAACTGGGCATAAGGCAGTGGATTGTCATGCGCCAAAGAATGATAAGAAGAAGAAGAATCAAGCCAACATGGTTGAAGATGAAATGGAAGACTTGTGTGTCATATTGTTAGAATGCAACTTGGTAGGAAATCCGAAAGAATGGTGGATAGATTCTGGAGCCACCCGCTATGTTTGTGCTAACAAGGGATTATTTTCTTTTTATGCCCCTGCAGGTCCCGACGAGACTATCTTCATGAAAATTCATCTACGGCCAATATTGAAGGAGTTGGCAAGATTTCATTGAAGATGACGTCGGAAAAATAGTGACTCTAAACCAAGTCCTCCACGTTCCAGAAATTCTCAAGAATCTTGTGTATACCTCACTTTGTGTCAAGAATGGATTCAAATGTACTTTTGTTTCTAATAATGTTGTAATAAGTAAGAACTATGTATGTAGGAAAAGGTTACCTAAGTGAGGGCCTTTTCAAGCTAAATGTAATAGCAGTTCCTATCAATAAAGTGAATACTTCTTCTTACTTGCTTGAGTCAAACACTTTATGGCATTCACGTTTAGGTCACGTAAACTTCAAAACATTGCAAAAGATGATAAATCTAGAAGTATTGCCAAAATTTGATTGCATTAATTCTAAATATCAAATATGTGTGGAATCAAAGTATGCTAATCATCATTATAAGTGTGTTGAAAGGAATTCAAGTCCTTTAGACTTAATTCACATAGATATGTGCGACATGAAGTCAACACCATCTCGCGGTGGGAAAAAATATTTTATTACTTTTATTGACGATAGCACGAGATACTGCTATATTTATTTACTTAATAGTAAAGATGAGGCAATTGATGCTTTCAAGCAATACAAGAGTGAAGTTGAAACGCAACTAAACAAAAAGATAAAAATGATAAGAAGTGATAGGGGTGGCGAATATGAATCTCCCTTTGAAGAAATATATTTGGAAAATAGCGTTATCCACCAAACAACTACCCCTTACTCTCCACAATCTAATGGAATTGCGGAAAGGAAGAATCGAATGTTGAAGAAGATGATGAATGCATTGCTAATAAGTTCTGGCTTACCACAAAACTTGTGGGGGGAAGCTATACTTACAGCTAACCGGATAATCAATCGTGTACCTCATAGTAAAACACAATCCATTCCTTATAAGAAGTGGAAAGGAAGGAAGCCCAACTTGAAATACTTCAAAATGTGGGGGTGTTTAGCTAAGGTACAAGCTCCAAAACCTAAAAGGGTTAAGATAGATCCAAAAACGGTTGATTGTGTGTTTATTGCATATGTAACCAATAGCAAGGCATATTGGTTTCTGGTTCATAAATCAGAAAATCCTGAGATTCACATTAATACGATAATAGAATCAAATAATGCTGAATTCTTTGAAACTATTTTTCCATATAAAAAGGAAAGTGAAGTGACCTGCCAAAAGTCAAAACGACTTCGGGGGGAAATAACAGATGACATGCCTAATGAAGAAAATCTGAGAAGGAGTAAACGTCAAAGGACATCTACTTCATTCGGTCTAGATTTTATGACTTTTCTGTTAGAAAATGAGCCTTGTACCTTCAAGGAAGCAATGTTTTCCTTAGAGGCACAATATTGGAAAAAAGCCGTCAATAGTGAAATAGAATCCATATTGAGCAACCATACTTGGGAATTGGTTGATCTTTCTCCAGGTAACAAAACGTTGGGTTCTAAATAGATTTTCAAGAAGAAAATGAAAGATGATGGTACTATTGACAAATACAAGGCAAGACTTGTTGTCAAAGAATTTAGACAACGAGAAGGTCTTGACTATTTTGGCACATACTTGCTGGTAACAAGAATTACATCCATTCGGATGCTAATAGTGTTAGCCGCCTTGTATGATCTTCAAATCCATCAAATGGATGTAAAAACAACCTTCTTAAATGGTGATTTAGAGGAAAAAATCTACATGGATCAACCAGAGGGGTTTGTGGTTCGGGGAAATGAAAAAAAGGTGTATCGACTTGTTAAGTCTCTTTATGTACTGAAACAAGCACCCAAGCAATGACATGTGAAATTTAACCAAACAATATTGTCAAATGGCTTTAAGATTAATGAATGTGATAAATGTGTTTACATTAAGAACGTTCCAAATCATATAGTCATTGTTTGCTTATATATTGATGATATGCTAATAATGAGCAAAGACATTGTCGACATTCAAGCTACTAAGCGCATGCTTGCTAGTAAGTTTGATATGAAAGACTTAGGAGTTGCCGATATAATTCGAGGAATTAAAATCAAGAGGACTCCTCAAGGTCTAGCTTTGTCTCAATCACATTACGTGAAAATGGTACTTGAAAAATTCAAACATTTGGAATTTAGAAGTGCAAGGACTCCAATTGACTTAAACCATCACCTTATGAAGAATAAAGGTGAAAGTACATCTCAATTGGAGTATGCTCGTGTGTTGGGAAGCTTAATGCACATTATGAATTGTACACAACATGGTATAGCTTGTGCGATAAGTAAATTTAGTCGATTCACAAGTAATCCCAACAAACATGACTGGGTGGAAATGAAACGAGTTCTAGGATACTTGGAGTATACTCAAGATTACACTTTGCACTACAATAAATATCCTACAGTTATCGAAGGATATAGTTATGTAAATTGGATAACCGACTCAACAGAAACAAAATCCACAAGTGGATATGTGTTTACTATTGGTGGAGGAGCAGTATCTTGGAAGTCTTCTAAACAGACGTGTATTGTTCGCTTTACAATGGAATCAGAGTTTATAGCATTGGATAAAGCCGATGAAGAAGCTGAATGGCTTCGGAATTTTTCAGAAGACATTCCGTTATGGCCAAAACCTTTGGCTCCTATTTGTATACATTGCGATAGTGAGGCTGCAATAGGACATGCAGGGAGCGTTGTGTATAACGGAAAGTCTCGTCATATACGACAAAGACATAATACCGTTAGACAACTACTTTCTAGTAGAATTATCACTATTGATTATGTAAGATCAAATGATAATATTGCGGATCCGCTTACAAAAGGCTTAACTAGAGTGAGAGTTGAAAAATCATCTAAGGGAATGGGACTATGGCTGAGGACAAGTCAACATGGCGGTAACTCTACCTAGAATTTTGGATGTTCCTGAGATCTAGGTTCAAGGAGCTCAAACAAAGTTGTGATTGACCGGTTCAACATTGTCAAAATAATATCTTTGGTCCATTCTCATGATGAAGACAATGTTCAGTAACAAGGATAGAACTTTACATGTTCTTTAATGATTACCTAAGTTTGATGAGGTATTTATCAAATAGTATCAATCTAAAGGATTACACGTTTAGGAATCACCTATATAAGTGTGAAGTGGAAGCCGCTTTAATGAGAATTCTGTAAGGCCAATTCTCTATGCACTTATGAGACCAGGCGATGTTCATGGCTGAAACGAACACAACAATGAGAACTACAAGACGGTTAAGGGTTGATTGTGTGACATATGGTTGTCTAGGTATACACCAAAGTTTGATAGTTCAAAGATGTTAAATTTACCGATTGACTGAGTATATCCAACATATGTTCACTATGAAAAGTTCAAAGGGAAACCTACTTATCCAGATGCGATTAATCTTTACTTGTAAAATCACATAGCTTTCATCTATGATCTTTCTTGATACAGTCATTCCCATTCATATGGGGGATTGTTGGAGACTTTAAGCCATTTGGTTTTAAAGTAGAAGAAGTGTGAATTGGAAATGGAGGGAAATGAAAATTTGAAGAAGTGAATTTTGTCTTGCACTTTGTCCCTCATTGGTGAGGGACAACCACATTTGTGTGCTTATATATAGAATCACTTCTTAAAGCTTTTAAAAGGAGTTGAAAAGAATGAACCCTCACGCCGTCGCGGTCGTCGTCGCTCACTCGGCTCGGCTTCGGCTTTGGATTTGGATTTGGAATTGGAATATGATCGATAAGATTATTTTTGGACAAAATTTATTTAATTATTTAATAATTAATTAAATACCAAATCACTGCTGAAATTTCGGAGAACTTCGCTGGCTGCGTTTCTGCCGCGATCGCGGTAGAATCGTGGTAGTGAGATTCAGAGAGGCTCTCTGGCCGCGGTTCTGCCGCGATCGCGGTAGAACCGCGGTAGGCCGCATATTTTCCAAAAAGGCACATTTTCAAGACATCTCTTCTGATATTTGCCTATAAATTTTAAGGCAATGCTGCATATTTTACATACGAAATACACTCAAGAACTCCTTTCTTTCTGAATATATTGCATTCTAGTTCGCAATATCTCTCTCTAAAACTCGTAAGTGTGATTTTGCTCCATTTTTGAGTTCATTGAAATCGTGCAGTTTGTATTGCCACTGTTGCAGGAAGATTTATACCGTTTTATCCTGGGAGAATTTAATCCATTACCTTGGCAATGTGTGAGGGGATTAAAATTCCTTAAGGACACACAAGAAACTTATGGACTCGGAAATTTCTCATTCTTTTACGTTCTTTATTTTTCTAACAGTTTATTTTAATACAGTAACACAAACAATAACTTTCTTCCATTACAATTTTAGGACGGAGACCGGAGATGACTTAATTAGGATTTGGAATAGAAATACAATATGAGATTAGAAAAAGAAACGGAAAAGATACAAATGTAATTAAGAGATTATGAAACTTTATTTGCTAACTAGTATTATTACCCGCGCAATGCGCGGACAAAAATCATATCAATTTGTGATATAGATTGTTTGAGTTATATGCAAATAACCTTAAAATATATACTTTTCATATAAAAATTATATAACATTAGATATTAATTATGAAGCATGATATGAAATTGTTATTCAAATCTCGTAGCACACAACTTTTTTTTTAGTTATAGCAACCTAACCCCTTAATTTTAGTACTTGCATTTCGTTCTGGTGTCAATATTAAAACGTACTAAATAAGTAATGTTGTGATATGTCTTGTTTGAGCACATTATATCATATTATTTTAACGAAATTCTTACTATCACTTTATTTTTGACTGAAAATTAAATATATTTTATTCATCACATCGTTTTTACGTAAATTCTTTTTTATTTTTGTTATTTTCTTGTAGTTATTATATTATTTATTATTTAATATTATTAACTGTAATATAATTTTTTATTAGCTTAATAATTAAATTATTATATTTCTTATTATCCTTTTCATAGACTTTCATAGATATAAGCATTTTATTCTTGAAATTTGGCATATTTTTATGCTTATATCCTCTTATTCCGATTTTTTAATTATTTAAATTTATCAGTAATATTTTTAAATATAATTTAATAATCTATTTATTTATTTTCAATTAATTTAAAGTATTAATATCCTCACACTACATTTTTTATACATCTCTTCCCTATTATGAATTTTAATAGTTTTTATATTAATATTTTACCTACAACCAAAAATAATAGTATCATATTTTATTTTAAATTGTAACTTTGAATTAGTCTAGAAAGTTAATACATAAGTTATTTGATTATTACGTTTCAAATATATCGATTTCTTTTATAATATTTTTCGTATTAAATGCATTTAAATTTAGTTTCCTTTTTAGATTAAAGATACAAATTTAGTTTTTAATTATCATTAGTAAACACCTATAATAGAAATTAATTTTACATTTTTTAAATTTTAATTTAATCATAGAAAAATATTTTCTTAATTATTTGAACACACTATATCTAAATATTGTAGTAATATTTTTACTATTTTATTCTTTACATGGTATTTTCAAAAATAAAAAATTATTAATAAAAAATCGCATCTCAAATTCAAATAATTCTTATCATTCTATGTTGTAAAGTGGACCGCATTTTCAAAATATTATGTTATGCTTTCAAACTTAAACTAATACTCAATTTAGACATTAATCATGGAAAACTATTTTTTTAATTGTTTGTATATATAAATATTATAGTAATATTTTTACTGTCATTTTATTTATTTACATGTTTTTTTAAGATACAAATTTAATTTTTAACTTTTAATTTTCATTAGTACATATATAATGAATATTTAAATTTTTATTTATTTTTTTCATAAATAAGACTTCAGTTTCGTGGTATTCTCCATAGTTTGATCATTCTCATCTTAGTTTTAAAAAATTCCTAATCTCAAATTCAAATAGTGTCACGACCCAAATCCGGTCGTGATAGCGCCCAACAATCAAGTTAGGCCAGCCAGACCAACAATTTAATTATAACACAATACCGGTCCCCAAATGGACAACCCAAGAAGAATATATGAGTTTAAGAACTCCAATAATAATAATACTGAACAAAAGTACTGACACTCCCAAAGATCCGGAGTCACAAGTCTAGAGCCTCTAACAAAACCCAACAATAAATAGAGAGTATGATATAGAAGTACTCAAGTCTGAATACAAAATATAAAATAACAACTGGAATGAGAGGAGAAGCTAGGTTCTGCGAACGTAGGCAGCTACCTCAACAACTCGGTGTGACAATGTAAACGCTGGAGATGCCCGTCTACTGCTCCTGAGTACCTGAGTCTGCACACAAAAGGTGCAGGGAGTAGGGGTGAGTACTAAGTACTCGGTGAGTAACAAATATATATATGTAGTTGACAGTAAGAAATCCACAAAAATACCACAATATGAAGCTACACTACAGTCCGAATCTCCTACGAACTAGCAGCAACAATACAATACAGCTACCACAAAGTAATTCAACAAATATAGATGCAATGCAATGCACATAACCGCTACGGCGTGTAGCCCGATCCAATTTAACGTCGACGGCGCTCACTGGGGGTGTGTACGGACTCCGGAGGGGCTCCTACAGCCCAAGCGCAATACTACTGCGGCGTGCAGCCCGATCCTCATATCAACCACCTGCGGCGTGCAGCCCGATCCCATGCTCAGTCCACAATAAGCAAATAAGTCACAAAACAGTTCATTTTCCTTAATTCCAGTTCTCAATTCATAATTTATGAAAAATACTTTAACCTTATTAAATTTGTAAAAGCCGGTGACTTAGCATTTCAAAAGTGTGATTACAATTTCCAGGACCGAGATCAGTGATTTAAGCAATTATAGCTATCACATAAATATTGTCCTCTAAGGACGCTACAGATCGGCACAAGGCCCCAAACAAGGCTTACAGCCCACAAATATAGCAAATACAGCGTATTCCCAACACTAACAACATATTATTCACTTCCGGGATGGACCAAGTCTCAATCCCCAATCACAATCAATCCCGCACCTGCCACGGTGTGCGAGCCACGCCCTATTAGCGTCACAATGTGCTAAGCCGGGGTTTCAAACCCTCAGGCTACTATATACACAAACTACTCACCTCTAGCCGGTCGTAGACTCGTCCGCAATGCGTTTTCCTTTGAATTTCGCTCCCTCGTGCGTGGAATCTAGTCAAACCACAATAATTACATCAAATACGGGTCAAATAATCATAACCCACTTCAATTTATATGAAATTCGCATAATTACACTAAGTTGGTAAAACCCGACCCCGGGCCCCACTGCTCGGAAAATTCCGAAATTAGTACCAACGCGATCCTTATCTCGCCACGAGTCCGTGCATATAAAATTTATCGAAATCGGAGTTCAAATGACCTTCCAAATCCAAAAATCCCGTTTTCAATTCTTAGGCCACATTTCTTCAAGATTTCAACCCAATTTCATGAAGATTGATGTTAATACTACCATAAAATGATGTTTTTGAGTCAAGAATCTTACCTCCGACGAATACCCGATGACTTCTCGGTGATTTCCTCGAGTTTTCTTCTCTCTAGGGCTCAAAATTGAGTTTTGGGGGTGTAAACCCCTAACCCCTCTGTTCTGCAATTTAATTCACTGCCAGAGCCTGTTGTTCTTCGCGTTCGCGTGACTCTCTACGCGTTCGCGATGAACAGCTCCGCCTTACTCTTCGCGAACGCGACGCTGACCACGCGTTCGCGATGCTCAATTCCAGTTACCCTTCGCGAACGCGACGCCTCCCACGCGTTCGCGATGTTCAAGCTCCCAGCCGCCCAGATTTCTTCTACGCGTTCGCGATACACCTCCCGCGAACGCGAAGCACAACACCACGACCCTACGCGAACGCGACTCCCCCTCCCGCGAACGCGATGCACAAAAAGGCTTGGCCTTCGCGAACGCGACACTTGTCACGCGAACGCGAAGGCTTAAGGGCTTGGGCAGAACCTGCAGTTTTTCTGCAGATTTTTGCCAAGTCCAAATGCCCGGTTGATGGTCCGAAATCATCCCGAGGCCCCCGGGACCCCAACGAAAACCACCAACGTACCCCAAAACATGATACGAACTTGTTCCAATCATAAAAACACCATACTAAACAGCAAAATCACCAATTATCCACGGATTCAAGCCTAAGTTTCTTCAAAACTTTCAAAACTAACATTCAATCCAAAACCCGGTCAAACGATGTCCGAATGACCTGAAAATTTGCAGACACATCCAAAATCACATAACGAAGCTACAGAAATTGTCGGAATTCCATTCCGACCCCGGATCAAAATATCACCTACCATCCGGTTTTCGCCAAAATTCAACATTCGCCAATTCAAGCTTAAAACTACACCGGACCTCCGAATTCAATTCCGATTGTTCTCCTAAGTCATAAATGATCCCCCGGAACTAGTCGAATCATCGAATCCGGTTCCGAGCACTCCAACTCAATAGTCAACTCTTGGTTGACTTTTCATATTCAAGCTTTCTTCAAACATGCTATTTGTTTCATTTTCAATCCAAATCACTCCTAACTCCCCCGATATACTCTAATACTGTTTTAAAAGCATAATATATGTAAATGCAAGGTAACGGGGTGGTAATTCCCGTAACGACGGGCCGGGTCGTTACATTCTCCCCAACTTAAACAAACGCTCGTCCGCGAGCGGGTTAAGAAACATACCTGGAGTATCAAACAAGTGTGGATATCGACTCCGCAATTCCTGCTCGGTCTCCCAAGTTGCTTCCTCCACGGGACGACCTCTCCACCGCACTTTCACTGAAGCTATATCCTTAGATCTCAGCTTACGAACCTGTCGACCCAAAATGGCTACTGGTTCCACATCATAAGTCAAATCCTCATCTAGCTGTATCGTGCTGAAGTCCAACACATGAGACGGGTCTCCGACATACTTCCGGAGCATAGATACATGGAACACCGGGTGAACTCCCGACAAACTGGGTGGCAAAGCAAGCATATAAGCCACCTCCCCAACTTTCCTAAGCACCTCAAAAGGTCCAATGAACCTTGGGCTCAACTTTCCTTTCTTTCCAAACCTCATAACACCCTTCATAGGCGAAACTTTCAGCAACACCTTCTCACCTACCGAATAAGACACATCTCGGACCTTCCGGTCTGCATAACTCTTCTGACGCGACTGAGCTGTGCGAAGTCTCTCCCGAATCACCTTCACCTTATCTAAGGCATCTTGGACTAACTCTGTCCCTAACAACCTAGCCTCGCCGGGCTCGAACCAACCAACTGGAGACCTACACCGCCTCCCATATAAAGCTTCATACGGTGCCATCTGAATGCTGGACTGATAGCTATTATTGTAAGCAAACTCCGCCAAAGGCAAATAATCATCCCATGAACCACCAAAATCAATGACACAAGCACGCAACATGTCCTCCAATATCTGAATAGTACGCTCAGACTGCCCATCCGTCTGTGGATGAAATGCTGTGCTCAACTCTACCTGTGAACCCAACTCTCGCTGAAATGTCCTCCAGAACTGAGATGTGAACTGGGTACCTCTGTCGGATATAATGGAAATGGGAACTCCATGCAATCTCACTATCTCACGGATGAATATCTCTGCCAACCGCTCTGAGGTATAGATAGTACACACTGGGATGAAGTGAGCTGACTTAGTCAACCTATCCACCACCACCCAAACCGAATCAAACTTCCTCGTTGTCCGAGGGAGTCCACTAACAAAGTCCATAGTTATTCTTTCCCACTTCCACTCCGGAATATCAATACGTCGGAATACACCACCAGGTCTCCGATGCTCATACTTGACCTGCTGACAGTTTAGACACCGAGCCACATGGCTCACAATATCTTTCTTCATCTTTCTCCACCAGTAATGCTGCTTCAAATCCTGATACATCTTCGCGGCTCCTGGATGGATAGAATACCACGAGCTGTGGGCCTCCTCCAATATCAATTCACGAAGGCCATCAACATTGGGCACGCATATCCGCCCCTGCATCCGCAATACACCATCAATATCAATAGTGACATCTCTAGCATCATCATGTTGAACTCTGTCCTTAAGGACAAGTAAGTGTGGATCATCATACCGGCGCTCTCGAATACGATCATATAAAGAAGAACGAGCTACTACACAAGCCATCACCCGACTGGGCTCAGAAATATCCAGCCTTACCATCTGATTAGCTAACGCCTGAACATCAACTGCTAGGGGTCTCTCCCCAACCGGAATATACGCCAAACTGCCCATACTAATAGCCTTCCGGCTCAATGCATCAGCCACTACATTGGCTTTCCCGGGATGGTACAAGATAGTAATATCATAGTCTTTAAGCAACTCAAGCCATCTTCGCTGCCTCAAATTTAGATCTTTCTGCTTAAACAAATGTTGAAGGCTGCGGTGGTCCGTATATACATCACAAGATACACCATATAAGTAATGCCTCCAAATCTTCAAGGCATGAACAATAGCAACTAACTCCAAATCATGAACAGGGTAGTTCTTCTCGTGGGGATTTAGCTGACGAGAAGCATATGCAATAACTCTACCCTCCTGCATCAACACACAACCGAGTCCAACTCTGGAAGCATCACAATACACCGTATATGACCCCGAGGCCGATGGTAACACAAGTACTGGAGCCGTGGTCAAAGCCTCCTTGAGCTTCTGAAAGCTCTCCTCACATTCATCAGACCACACAAATGGAGCATTCTTCTGTGTCAGTTTAGTCAACGGTGAAGCAATAGATGAGAAATCCTGAACAAACCGACGATAATAGCCTGCCAAGCCGAGAAAACTCCGAATCTCTGTAGCTGAGGAAGGTCTGGGCCAATTCTACACTGCCTCAACCTTCTGAGGATCAACCCGAATACCATCACTGGACACTATATGTCCCAGAAAACCCACAGTATCAAGCCAGAACTCACACTTAGTGAATTTGCATAAAGCTTCTCTTCTCTCAACCTCTGCAATGCCACTCTCAAATGTTGTGCATGCTCCTCCTGGCTGCGTGAATATACCAGAATATCATCAATAAACACAATCACAAAAGAATCAAGGTACGGTCGAAATACACTATTCATCAAGTGCATGAATGCTGCTGGGGCATTAGTCAACCCGAAAGACATCACTAGGAACTCGTAGTGCCCATATCGCGTCCCGAACGCTGTCTTCATAATATCCGAGTCCCTGATCTTCAACCGATGATAGCCCGATCGAAGATCAATCTTAAAAAATACACTAGCTCCCTGTAGCTGATCAAATAGGTCCTCAATACGAGGTAATGGGTACTTATTCTTCACTGTTACCTTGTTCAGCTGCCTGTAATCAATGCACATTCTCATTGTGCCATCTTTCTTCTTTACGAACAACACCGGTGCACCCCAAGGTGACACACTTGGACGAATGAAACCCTTATCTAAGAGTTCCTGAAGCTGTTCTTTCAATTCTTTTAACTCTGCTAGTGCCATGCGATAGGGAGGAATAGAAATGGGCTGAGTGCCCGGCACCAAGTCAATACCAAAATCGATATCTCGGTCAGTCGGCATACCTGGTAGGTCTGCTGGAAATACATCCGGAAACTCCCTTACAATGGGGACCGAATCAAGACCGGGTGTCTCGGCCTCAACATTTCTAATGAAGGCCAAATAAGATAAACAACCCTTGCCAATCATTCGTTGAGCCTTTATATAAGAAATCACCCTGTCGGACACATAATCAGTCAAGCCACGCCACTCGATCCTCGGATTACCCGGAATAGCTAGTGTGACTGTCTTGGCATGACAGTCCAGAATCGCATGGTAAGGAGATAGCCAATCCATGCCTAGGATAACATCAAAATCTACCATGCCCAATAGTAATAGATCAACTCGGGTCTCCAGACCCCCAATAGTAATAATACAGGATCGATATACCTGATCCACAACAACAGTACCCCCCACTGGGGTAGACACATGTACGGACAAAGCAAGAATACCACGGGTCATACCCAAATGATGTGCAAAATAAGTAGAGACATAAGAATAGGTGGATCCGGGATCAAATAAGACAGAAACATCCCTGTGGCAGACTGAGATAATACCTGAAATGACCGCATCTGAAGCACTAGCATCCTTCCTATCCGGAAGAGCATAAAAACGAGCCTGACCTCCACCAGTACGATCCTCGCCCCTGGGGCGACCTCTGGATACCTGGCCACCAGTCCTAGCTGACTGTGCTGGCGCTGAAGAAACAGGAGTAGAAGACGAAGGCTGATCCCTCCGCTGAGACCGCTTACGCAGCCACTGAGGACACTCTCTCCTGATATGGCCCAAATCACCGCACTCAAAACAACGGCCTGAAGATGGGAGAAGGGGCTGCTGAGGACCCCTCGCTACCGATGAATCCTGTGCTGAGGAAACAGGAGCAGAGCTCTGAGCTGGAAGAGCACTCAGTGCAGGCTGACTCTGCTGGCGGCTCCGCCGACCCCGATAACCCCGCCGGCCTCGACGACCACGATCGGATGAAACCCCACCGGACTCTGTACGTCCAGACCTGATGAGACCCGAAAGAGCGACCTCTGCTATGCCGAAATTGGCCCCTAGACGGAGCACCACTGTAACTGCTAGTAACACGAGGCCTCTTAGCCTCTCTCTCCTCTCGCTCTCTGCGGCGATCTGTCTCAATGTGACGGGCAGCATCAACCACCTCCTCAAAGGTAACTGTCGAAACTCTCTCCCTGGTCATCAATATGCGGATGGGATAAATAAGACCATCAATAAATCTCCGAATCCTCTCCTTGTCTGTAGGAACCATCCACATGGCATGACGGGCCAGCTGTGTGAATCTCATCTCGTATCGAGTAACCGTCATGCCTCCCTGCTTCAGCCACTCAAACTGACGACGCAGCTCTTCTCTCTAGGACCGAGGCACATACTTCTCCAAAAATACCGTGGAGAACTGCTTCCAAGTGAGGGGCGCTGCCCCAGCGGGCCTACGCCTCTCAAAATCCTCCCACCACTAAAATGCTGCACTTGTGAACCGAAAAGTGGTGAATGAAACACCGCTGGACTCTAGAATACCCGCGGCGTGAAGCATGCGCTGACATCTGTCAAGAAAACCCTGGGCGTCCTCGCCCTCCGCACCACTGAAAGCCGAAGGCTGTAGCCTCTCAAATCTCTCCAAACGACGTTGCTCATCGTCGGGCATAACTGGAACCACATAAGCAGGAGCTGGTGCAACGGGTGCAACTGGCTGAACTAGAGCTGCCCCAGGTTCCTGAATACCCTGTATCACCGGCTCGGGTGTGCGAGCCACGGGGGTCTAATTTCCTCCCCCTGCCTGTGAAGAAGACGTTGCAGTAGAGGCTGCAACGACCTGAGCCAAGCCTGTGCATACTGATATGATATGGGCCAAGGTCTCCTGAAGACCCGGTATCACAATGGGCACTGCCGGTGCCTGAACCTGAGCTGCCGGAGCGTCTGCAGCTGGAACCTGGTCCTGAACCTGGGCCACTGGTGCAGGAATCTGACCCCGAGTCTGGTCAGCTGGTGGGTCAGTCCGCCACGTCCGTTAGCTCGTGTTCTCGCCATCTCGCGAGAATAGAATATGGAAAGATTTAATTTCATGATAACACAAATCGCACGATATGAATTCAAGAAAAATGAGGTTTTTCCTAAAGTTTCTGTAGCCCTTCGAAGATAGATACGGACGTCTACGTACCGATCTGCGAAAGCCTACTAAACCGGCTCATGACTCGCGAGTCCTAATAACCTAGAGCTCCGATACCAACTTGTCACGACCCAAATCCGGTCGTGATGGCGCCCAACAATCAAGCTAGGCCAGCCAGACCAACAATTTAATTATAACACAATACCGGTCCCCAAATGGACAACCCAAGAAGAATATATGAGTTTAAGAACTCCAATAATAATAATACTGAACAAAAGTACTGACACTCCCAAAGATCCGGAGTCACAAGTCTAGAGCCTCTAACAAAACCCAACAAGAAATAGAGAGTACGATATAGAAGTACTCAAGTCTGAATACAAAATATAAAATAACAACTGGAATGAGAGGAGAAGCTAGGTTCTGCGAACGTAGGCAGCTACCTCAGCAACTCGATGTGACAATGTAAACGCCGGAGATGCCCGTCTACTGCTCCTGAGTACCTGAGTCTGCACACAAAAGGTGCAGGGAGTAGGGGTGAGTACTAAGTACACAGTGAGTAACAAATATATATATGTAGCTGACAGTAAGAAATCCACAAAATACCACAATATGAAGCTACACTACAGTCCGAATCTCCTACGAACTAGCAACAATAGTACAATACAGCTACCACAGAGTAATTCAACAAATACAGATGCAATGCAATGCACATAACCGCTACGGCGTGTAGCCCGATCCAATTTAACGTCGACGGCGCTCACCGGGGGTGTGTACAGACTCCGGAGGGGCTCCTACAGCCCAAGCGCAATACTGCTGCGGCGTGCAGCCCGATCCTCATATCAACCACTGCGGCGTGCAGCCCGATCCCATGCTCAGTCCACAATAAGCAATTAAGTCACAAAACAGTTCATTTTCCTTAATTCCAGTTCTCAATTCATAATTTATGAAAAATACTTTAACCTTATTAAATTTGTAAAAGCTGGTGACTTAGCATTTCAAAAGTATGTTTACAATTTCCAGGACTGAGATCAGTGATTTAAGCAATTATAGCTATCACATAAATATTGTCCTCTAAGGACGCTACAGATCGGCACAAGGCCCCAAACAAGGCTTACAGCCCACAAATATAGCAAATACAGTGTATTTCCAACACTAACAACATATTATTCACCTTCGGGATGGACCAAGTCTCAATCCCCAATCACAATCAATCCCGCACCTGCCACGGTGTGCGAGCCACGCCCTATTAGTGTCACAATGTGCTAAGCCGGGGTTTCAAACCCTCAGGCTACTATATACACAAACTACTCACCTCTAGCCGGTCGTAGACTCGTCCGCGATGCCTTTTCCTTTGAATTTCGCTCCCTCGTGCGTGGAATCTAGTCAAACCACAATAATTACTGTCACACCTCTTTTTTACGCACCCGCAAGGATGCAAAGAGTTTTTCCAATTAAAGGACAATCGAGATGGGATTTATTTTAATTATTTCAGAGTCGCCACTTGGGAGATTTTATGGTGTCCCAAGTCACCGGTTAAATCCCGAATCGAGGAAAAGAATGACTCTATTTAACAGTCCGCGAACCAGAAATCCGGATAAGGAATTCTATTAACCCGGGAGAAGGTATTAGGCATTCCCGAATTCCGTGGTTCTAGCACGGTCGCTCAACTGTCGTGTTTGGCTTATCTATCTGCTTTTTACAATCATGTACTTAGAGCAAGTTAATATCCCTTTACCGCTTTTATTATTGGTTGCGATTTACGAAAGAGAACATTGCTTAAAAATATGCTTTCGAATCACGTCACATGAAATGTACCCGGATCCTCGGCATATTCTTATTCAACATTTCGGGGTTTGGATTTGGGTCGCATGAAATGCACACCCGTATTTTAAGAAGGTAGGACTAAAACATGCGCCCGGAGTGATTACTTATTTACACTGTCGCGGAGGACATGATATTTGCTAAGAAACGACACATCTCGAAATTTAAGTATTTTATATGTACATTTATAAAGGCCTTGCGATTGGTGTAACTACTGGGCGAGGCACACCTTTGATTCCAATCTAAAGCGAACTACATTCCACTGTGTTTTTACTTAAGAGTTGATTCCAAATTATTTAAAACTTGCTACGAACCACACCACATGAAATGCGCCTGTGGTTCCTGACATGCTTTATTTGCTCTTGCCCGAAACTGGGATCGGGTCACATGAAATGCACCCCCGACTCCTTTAACCTAATTACGTCATTCAATTGAGTAATAACTCCCTAGTTAATCTTGCTTTTAACATAAGATCTAACGTTTAACAGGTTTGGGGATTACACACATGAGTAGGGAAGATTGAACAGAGATACAACAGACTAATTCAGGCTTACGCGCATATCTAATGATAGTGTATCTTTGGTCTAGCTACATTTCCACAACAAAACTAGCAATACCAACTTAATTAAAGAATAACAGAACGTAATCAAATACAAGGACTTTGGACAACTACATGATTCAATAGACTTTATGCATAAGCTTCAAACTTCATTCTTTTCGAACCAAGGAATTACAATAACAGAGATGTGTACCTGGAATGCGGAAGAACAAGGAAGAGTGAGCAAGTGGCAATGCAGCAACAACAACAAGAACAGTAACAGCAACAGTAAACCAGTAACAAACAGTGAACCAATAGCAACTCAATATACCAACCAACAACAACAAACAGTGGCAGCAATCAAACAAACTAACAGCAACCACAATTAATGAACCAGTGGTTAACTTGAAACCAACAGCAAACAAACAATATCCAATGATTCAGCCAGCAGCAACACCACACAACAACAACAACAATGACTAACAGCAGCCACAATCACCCAGGAGCCACAACACTGAACCAGCAGCAACCCAGACACAAACAGCAATAACAATACACACGGCCAACAACAATCACTGGAACTACCACAGCCCTCAACCACTGAACCAGCTACAACAATGGCACAGCACCACCAACACAAGAACAACAAGCAACCAAATGGCCAAAACACTCAGCTATTGAATCAAAGCACACGAAACAGTAGCCAAAAAATCAATGAAAACAGTGACTTCTCTATCCTTTTTCTCTCTATCTGTGACTTTTTATGTGTATATCAAAAATGTCTCTGCTGCCTATTTTCTCCCTAAGTACTCTCTCTAGCTATGACTGTGTTCTCTCCAGGTATTCCTGTTATCACTGTCTATCTTCTCTCTAGTTACTCTCAGGTATTCTCCCATCTCCCCTTCTCTCTGTTAACCCCTTATACTTATAGTTAAAAGAGCCCCTAAAAGCCAGAAGACTCAGAAATTCCCCTCTGCCCATCCCTATTCCCTGAACCCCACTATCTACTGTCCAATGTATGGACTCAAGCATTAAACAATGCTGGTGGCAGGAACCTCAGTGGGATGCCCTGCTGTGCAGGTTCCACTAGCCCTTGTATGGGTATGCGATTTAAAAATTAACCTATTAACTATAACCACTTAACCCCCTCTAATCTGAATCAAACAGTAACAAGCCCCTACACTAATGAATTGCATACAGGCAGATTCAGGGATCAATACTACGAACTAATTCCTTGACGACTTTAATCACATTGAACCTATGATTCATTTTAACTACTGAAAACAGAGGGAATTGGCCAAATAAAAGGCCTCAAATGAGGAGAACAGACCAACGGATATGAGAAATTAAAAGCATGACAGATGAGAACTGAAACAATGAATAAAACAAACACACATATTCACACAATCGAATTAAATCGACCAAAGAAGAAATGAATACCTCGTAAGAAATCTGCCGACCCAAGCTTCGAACTAAGATTTGGGATTATTGAAGCCAAACGGGCTTTAATCAAGATGTTCTCGATTGAGAACATCTAGACTAAAGTCCCTTGGACTTCAATTACGGCTAACCTGGCTCGAATTGGGTTTCTTCAAAAACTAGGGTTCTTGGACTCGGATTTGGGGCTTTTGCATTTCTGGTTAGATTCGAGGTAAACGAAAGCCGGCGGGGGTACGAGGGAGGCCATGTGAGGGTTTGGGGTAAGTTTGGGGTGATTTGGCATTGGTTCGAATTTGACTCGAATCTTCAAATGAAGATTCGAGGAGCTCCGGAGTGATTCGAGGTTAGCGGAGGCCGGGTTCGTAACGGGTGAGGTGAGGGGAAGATTTTGGCATTGGTTTGGTGGCCGTTGGCCTACCGGAACCGCCGTGAGGCGATTTCCGGCGGGCGGGGCACGGCGGCGTTACGCTAGGTCTTTGAGAGCTCCTGAGGGAGATGAAGGGAGATGGGGGGGTCTGGCTTGGGGGGGGCGGGGTATGGAATGAGCCTTATATACGAGATATGAGATTGAATCTTGATCGTTGGATCATTTACGATCAACGATCAGGATCCCCTCACTTAAACCAAACGGTGTCGTTTGGTTAAGTCATAGTCCGAGTGTATATTGGAATTAAAGGATTAATCTGGGCCGTTGGATAATAAACTCCAACGGTCCAGATCAAGCGTTACACAGGCTGAAGCTTGGACGGGTATTTGGGCTGGATTAGAGGAAATTCGTTTGGGCCTGGTTTTTAGACTAAGTTTTGGCCCAGATCGGATCTTCATGATGTACTATATGTGCATGTGTATATATATATATATATATGTACATATATATATATATATATATATATACATATACACATATGTATATATACTAACCTATAACACCACTATTTTTACTATAATTAACGTACATAATTACATATCACCTAAAAAATGTAAATCACATGACTTCGATATCAAACACTAAAAATGCAAAACCTAGCATATATTTTTTTGTATTTTTAATTTAAATAAATAAACGTGCACACAAAAAGATAAAATAACACAAAATCACAAAAATCATGCCCAACACGAAACTATTTTTATTTTTGCATTTTCTGGGAGTACTTCTCAAGTAAGGCAAAAATCACGTGCTCACAGCTGCCCCTCTTTGCGCGTAAACACGCAGAGTTTTCGTGCAAAGATAAGTGAGCGAATATAAGCGATTTTGCCCATTCGAGTACTCCGTATGAAGCATTTTGGAAACGTTTTGACCGAACCTTGCTTCAAAGGTCTCCTACATATCCCTGGCTAAAAGGGAATCAGGTCAATGTAGTTCGGGAAGTTTTGGTAGCTGGGACTACCGTGACTGCTGTGATCTTGCTGTTACTGTTGTTGCTGCTATTGCCACTGCTTAACTGACCTCCTTATTACATCGTGCTAAACAAAATAAGAAGCTAGACTAAGTTACAGCATTGCGAAATCTTATCTATCTTTTGACTTTCCGGTGTTCCTTGCTATTCTGTCTGACTTGATGTTCCTTATGTTGCTTCTTCTCTTCTGACAATTGTTGTTTCGGCCTATCTTGATTGCCGAACTCCGACCGTTGGTCCCTTCCTTGTGATCTTCGAACTATTCTCTTTCGAAGTCTGAATCTATCCTTCTGATCCTTGTTGCCTTCCTTCTGATTTTGAACTTGGATTCCTGCTGGGGATTTCTGTTACATTCTACCGCTTTCCCCACAAAACTTCGAAAGTGAATTGCCACTCCATTCTTCAGGCGGGCTCCTGACTTCAACATCAACTTAGAAAATAAAACGCCATTCCTCTCTTCAGGCGGGCTCCTGACTTCAACATCTTTTGAAAATAAATAGCCATTCCTCTCTTCAGGCGGGCTCCTGACTTCAATCATCAACTCGGAAAATAAAACGCCATTCCTCTCTTCAGGCGGGCTCCTGACTTCAACATCTTTTGAAAATAAATCACCATTCCTCTCTTCAGGCGGGCTCTTGACTTCAACATCTTTTCGGAAAATTAAACGCCATTCCTCTCTTCAGGCGGGCTCCTGACTTCAACATCAACTCTGAAAATTAAACGCCATTCCTCTCTTCAGGCGGGCTCCTGACTTCAACAACATCTTTTGAAAATAAATCGCCATTCCTCTCTTCAGGCGGGCTCCTGACTTCAATCATCTTTTGAAAATAAATCGCCATTCCTCTCTTCAGGCGGGCTCCCGACTTCAACATCAACTTAGAAAATAAAACGCCATTCCTCTCTTCAGGCGGGCTCCCTGACTTCAACATCTTTTGAAAATAAATCGCCATTCCTCTCTTCAGGCGGGCTCCTGACTTCAACATCTTTTCGGAAAATTAAACGCCATTCCTCTCTTCAGGCGGGCTCCTTACTTCAACATCAACTCTGAAAATTAAACGCCATTCCTCTCTTCAGGCGGGCTCCTGACTTCAACAACATCTTTTTGAAAATAAATCGCCATTCCTTTCTTCAGGCGGGCTCCTGACTTCAACAACATCTTTTGAAAATAAGTCGCCATTCCTCTCTTCAGGCGGGCTCCTGACTTCAACACCAACTTAGAAAATAAAATGCCATTCCTCTCTTCAGGCGGGCTCCTGACTTCAACATCTTTTAAAAATAAATCGCCATTCCTCTCTTCAGGCGGGCTCCTGACTTCAACAACATCTTTTGAAAATAAATCGCCATTCCTCTCTTCAGGCGGGCTCCTGACTTCAACAACATCTTTTGAAAATAAATCGCCATTCCTCTCTTCGGGCGGGCTCCTGACTTCAACAACATCTTTTGAAAATAAATCGCCATTCCTCTCTTCAGGCGGGCTCCCGACTTCAATCATCAACTCTGAAAATTAAACGCCATTCCTCTCTTCAGGCGGGCTCCTGACTTCAACAACATCTTTTGAAAAATAAATCGCCATTCCTCTCTTCAGGCGGGCTCCTGACTTCAAGATGTCTTTGGAACTAATTACTTACCTGCTGGGGTAATACTGTTGGGAAAATCTTCTTTTTTTTACTCCTTTTCTACTTCCTTCAGAACCTTTATTCTCTCTCGAGATCGCTGGGGATTGAAGTGTCATCAGCTGGGGATTACCCTGTCGGGGATCCCCTTTCCTTCTTCCTCTTTCCAAACCTCCTTCGGGGCTCGCGCTTCGCTCCCTTGAAAAACTTGTAGGATATAATGCTGCCGGTGAAATCTCGAAATCAATGTTTCATTTTCCGAGGACTGCTGGGGGTGATACCGGCTTCTTGCCTTTCTGAACGCAAGCTTCCTCGTCTTGTCCTGTCTGTTGGGGGTATAATTTCATCTATCACAGCTTGTTGTTTTCTTTCTTTCAAATCTGCTGGGATAACCGGTTTCAAAGATCATTTCCTCGCGTTATCTAGCTTCTTTCCCTAACCAAGTATTTGGTTTCGAGAAAATTTTCGCAACAGGAGAAAATTTTCTGCCCCAGTTTGAGAATCTTCTTCGTGGCATGCTTTGCTGCCGACAACCCCTTTTTCCCTGTTTCAAATCAAAGAAAAATTGGTTAGTTTTAAAATGTGGTGGCTGGTTGTGGTGCTCCTGCTGGGGATTGTTCTCCTCCTCTTTCCCTGCTCTGTGTTTCATTATCAGAACTTGCCGGGGATGTTATTATTTGATGATACTCATGCTGGGGATGGGTTTTTCCATTTATCCCTTCCCCGTTCTGTGTTTCTCAACTTGCTGGGGGTTATTTTGTTGAAGATGAGATTTCCTTTCTTCCTTTACCACTCTGTGTTGTCCGACCACCTCGGAACTTGCTGAAGATAACACTGTCGGTAGATTTTCATTTCCTCAAAATTGGTGTTTCACTCTTCTTGAAGGTTGTTGAGGATGACACTAGTTCGAAGACCATTTCCCTTAAGACTTTCCTTCTTCCCCAAGTGGGTATTGACTTCCAGAAAATTTTCAAACTGAAAAGAAAATTTTCTGCCCCAGTTTAATAATCTTCTTCGCACCCTACT
>JASVEL010003460.1:0-97186 GCA_032618575.1 Nicotiana noctiflora
AATTTTTGCAAAACATGTGACTTAGTATTTCAATACTGTGATTTCAAAACCAGGACTAAGATCAGTGATTAAGCAATTATAGCTATCACATATATACTATCCCCTAGGGATACTACAGGTCGGCACAAGGCCCCAAACAAGGCTTACAACCCACAAATATGTCAAACACAGTATTTTTCCATCACTAATAGCATATTATCCATATCCGGGATGGACCAAGTCTCAATCCCCAGTCACAATCAATCCTGCACCTGCCACGGGGTGCGAGCCACGCCCTACTAGCGTCACAATGTGCTAAGCCGGGGTTTCGAACCCTCAGGCTACCATATACACAAACTACTCACCTCTAGCCGGTCGTAGACTCATCCGTAATGCCTTTTCCTTTAGAATTCGGTGCCTCGCGTGTAGAATCTATTCAAACCACAATAATTATGTCATTTACGGGTCAAAGAAACATAACCCAATTCAATTTATATGAAAATCGCATAAATACACTAAGTTGGTAAAACCCGACCCCGGGCCCACTGTCCAAAAAATTCAGAAACTTATACCAACGCGATCCCCGTCTCGCCACGAGTCCCTGCATATAAAATTTATCGAAATCGGAGTTCGAATGGCCTTTCAAAACTCAAAAATTCGTTTTCAATACCTAGGCCATAATTTTTCACAATTTCTACCCAATTTCATGAAGATTGATGTTAATTCTACCATAAAATTACGTTTTGAGTCAAGAATCTTACCTCCGATTATTACCCGATGAAATCCCAGCATTTTACCATGAGTTCTTCTCTATAGGGTTCAAAATTTGTGTTTATGGAGTATAATCCCGCGACTGGTCTGTTCTGGTTTTTAATTCACTGCCAGGAATTTTTGTTCTACGCGTTCGCGATGGGTCTCACGCGAACGCGATGCCCTGCTCAATTAACTCATCGCAAACGCGATGCCCAGTCACATGTTCGCGAAGCTCATTTCCCCCAGCTGCCGAATTTCTTCTACGCGAACGCGTAGGTCCCCATGCGAATGCGAGACTTCGCCCGTTTCTCCTTCGCGAATGTGGCCCTCTCTCACGCGGACGCGATGCATTGGCCTGCCTGGCCTTCGAACGCGACTGCCATCACACGAACGTGAAGGCTTAATTTCTGCTACACTGACCTACAATTTTCTGCAGGATTTTCCAAGTCTAAAATGCCCGGATAATGGTCCGAATCCATCCCGAGGACCCCGGGACCCCAACAAAAACCACCAACATACTCTAAAACATGATACGGACTTCCAATCATAAAAACACCATCCTAAACATCAAAATCACCATTTTCACACGGATTCAAGCCTAAGTTTCTTCAAAACTTCCGAAACTAACATTCAATCCGAAACCCGATCAAACGACGTCCGAATGACCTGAAAATTTGTAGACATATCCAAAATCATATAACGAAGCTATAGAAATTGTTGGAATTCCATTTGACCCCCGGATCAAAATCTCCCCTACCGTTCGGATTTCGCCAAAATTCAACCTTAGCAATTCAAGCCTAAAACTACACCGGACCTCCAATTCGATTCTGATTGCTCCCCTAGGTCATAAATGATCCCCCAAAACTAGTCGAATCATCAGAATCCGATTCCGAGCAATCTAACTCAATAGTCAACTCTAGGTTGACTTCCCATATTCAAGCTTCCTTCGAAAAGACTATTTGCTTCATTTCCAACCCGAATCACTCCTAACTCACATGATAAACTCTAACATTGATATATAAGCATAAAATATGTAAATGCAAGGTAACGGGGTGGAAATTCCTGTAACAACGGGCTGGGTCGTTACATTCTCACCAACTTAAACAAACGCTCGTCCGCGAGCGGGTTAAGAAACATACCTGGAGTATCTAATAAGTGTGGATATCTGCTCTGCATCTCCTGCTTGGTCTCCCAAGTTGCTTCCTCCACGGTACGATCTCTCCACTGCACTTTCACTGAAGCTATGTCATTGGATCTTAGCTTACGAACCTGTCAACCCAAAATGGCTATCGGCTCCACATTATAGGTCAAGTCCTCATCTAACTGTATCGTGCTGAAGTCTAACACATGGGACGGGTCTCCAACGTACTTCCGGAGCATAGATACATGGAACACCCGCCGACAAACTGGGTGGCAAAGCAAGCATATATGTCACCTACCCAACTTTCCTAAGCACCTCAAAAGGTCCAATGAACCTTGGACTCAACTTTCCTTTCTTTCCAAACCTCATAATGCCCTTCATAGGCGAAACCTTCAGCAACACCTTCTCACCCACTCAATAAGACACATCTCAGACCTTCCGGTCCGCGTAACTCTTCTAACGCGACTAAGTTGTGCGAAGTCTCTCATGAATCACCTTTACTTTGTCTAAGGCATCCTGAACTAACTCTGTCCCCAACAACCTAGCCTCGCCGGGCTCAAACCAACCGACAGGAGACCTACACTGCCTCCCATATAAAGCTTTATATGGTGCCATCTGAATGCTGGACTGATAGCTATTATTATAAGCAAACTCCACAAGAGGCAAGTAATCAGCCCATGAACCACCAAAGTCAATAACACAAGCATGCTACATGTCCTCCTATATCTTAATAGTACGCTTAGACTGCCCATCCGTCTGTGGATGAAATGCTGTGCTCAGCTCTACCCGTGAACCCAACTCTCGCTGAAATGTCCTCCAGAACTGAGAAGTGGACTGGGTACCTCTATCTGATATGATAGAAATGGGAACTCCATGCAGTCTCACAATCTCACGGATGAATATCTCTGCCAACCGCTCCGAGGAGTATGTAGTACACACTGGAATGAAGTGAGTTGACTTGGTCAGCCTATCCACAACCACCCAAACTGAATCAAACTTCCTTGCTGTCTGAGGGAGTCCACTAACAAAGTCCATAGTGATCCTTTCCCACTTCCACTCGGGAATATCGATACGCTGGAACACACCTCTAGGCCTCTGATGCTCATACTTGACCTGCTGACAGTTTAGACACCGTGCCACATGATTCACAATATCTTTCTTCATCTTTCTCCACAAGTAATATTGTCTCAAATCCTGATATATCTTTACGGCTCATGGGTGTTGCGACCAAAACACTCACGCAAGTGTACATGATCGACAAGTAGTATAGTAATAATTAAAGTATCGTTCCCACGAGGAATTTTTATTAACTTATTGACTGATATTAAATTAACTAATTCTTGATTTATGCTATATAATTCGAAAATATATAAGATCCACTTTATAATACACTTAATAATGTCACAATTATTCAAGATAAAATTACTACAACCAATTCACAATATTCTTATAATAATATGGACAAATATATTCCAGGGTCATGGACTTGCTAGTAATCATGCTATTTTTCTACTTAGAATCGATTTATTAAATTATCCGGGTTATTGATTATAAGGTTAATAATATTCATAATAATCTTTCGAGTTCTTATGAATCTATCCATGTTAAATCAATACCTATATGTATATGATATTAATATTAACAAGAATGCATTTCCAACTCTTATTATTCAACCAAACAAGGCAATTAAGTATATGTCTATCTTAATTGCAAATCCTTCATCCGATGCCCGAGATTCAAATCTTGTTCTATTTGATTTTATATGCAACCAAGAATTTTCTTTGTCAAGTTTAATTCAAAGTTCGTAAATAATATTTCACTATTAGCTACGCAGTAAAATAATTAAGATCAAAATCAAATAAACAACTCATATCAATAACTTCAATAAAATCAATCAAAGCTTCAAATAACAAGATCAACTAACATCCATGACCCTAGAATATTAGAGTGTTTAGCTACTCATGTTCATGCTAAAATCAATAATATTAATGTCAAAAATACTACAAAGAAAAATACAAGATGAAAGTTTAGATGAACTCTTTATATTGTTGCTCTCCAAGTCTTGATCTTCAACTCCTTCTTTTGCTTCAAGAACACTCTCAATGATTTTTCTCTCAAAATCTTCTCTCTAAGATGAATAGTAGAATTCCACTCTACTCCATAATGCATAAAATCTGATCTTCTCTGTAATAAAAGGTTGCATTAATTAACTTTGAGTGGAATTATGTGTCTTTCCATTTTTAACCTTAGAAAAATCATTTTAACCGAACTATGTTGCGCGAAGTGGTGCGCGAAGTGATCACTTCGCGCATCAGCAGTCCAATTAAATCTTCATATGCGCGAAATGATGCGCGAAGTGCTCACTTCGCGCACCTGGGAGAATTTCTCATTAATTCTTGTTTCTTGATCGTAAAGACTCAACTCCGAAGGATTGTTTTTGCTCCAAAATTGTGCCATAACATTTCCAATTGTAGATATAAGCTCCTTTTTCTTCAAAGTGTACAAATCACAAATTAAAAGCTTATATCTTATCAAATTCATAAATTATGTTATTGGATCATGATTAAATGGACGCATAATTAATGGCTAAACTACTTAGTTTTCGCCTATTATCAACACCCCACACTTAATTCATTGCTAGTCCTCGAGCAATCACACTCTACTTATAAAAGAGTCATCAACTCAACCATTTTACCTTAATGCTTTACACTTAGAACAAGAATCATATCTCACACCTAGTAATATAAAATTCTAGTTTCTGGACTAACTTTCAAGTGCTACACAATATTCACGCTTCTTTGAAGTACTCTATACAAAGATCAAGATTTGCTTATCTGTCACGAATCATATGCCCTCACAATTTTATCAACATTACATATATCAATATGTACAAGAGAGTTCCCTAATTATTTACAACAAGAAAATTTCACTCACACTCACAAAAGAAGTCACATGCATGCAAGTGGTACCATAAGCTTACCCTTAATGTAAATCTCTACTAATGCAGGCTTGTTCGATCAAAAATCAATTAGGACTTTTTCTTCTGGTTGTAATGTGGGTTAAGCGGCTGGTAGGATTTATTTTGGGACTAGTGACTAGCACTCCTAAGCACTTTAACACATTACTCAATCATTTTTAGCGCAAATTCTTCAATCTTAATAACAATTGTATTAATCAATTTACTCCTAGCAGTGTTCCATCTTTCTTTTATGCACTGCTTTAATTCACACTCCACTGGTAGTAACAAAACAATATACATATATTTATACAGATTTTTTTTTCAATCAAATTTCTGTGCACGTTTCTAACTTTCATTGGTTCCGTTCACAAAACACCCCACATTTAGTTCCTTTGTACTTCTTTTAGCGCTCATTTTACAATTAAAGTGCTTTAAGAGGTTAAAGGGTTCAAAAAAAATCAATTAAGAACAAAAATGGTATAGGCTTGTAATGTGGGTGGCAAATAAAGGTTTCAAGGCTAGAAATGGTTAACTAGGGATAGATTTTATTTGATTTGAGCAATTGAGTTCAAAAAGAACAAGGAAAGCCTAACATCATTCTTTTTTTAAAACCAAGTGTCACCTGAAATTTCGCTTCAATTCACATACTAGGCAAGTTCTAGACACACGTACGCTACATGGACTAATCAAAAACCTCACCAGACATGGCATAAGATTCATTAGGATCAACTCATCAAGACACTCTATTATGAGTATTCATTTCAGTAGTAAATATGCAATAAAATCACTTTCAATAAAATTCCAGTAAAACTAGGCATTATACTCTAGGATCTAGTATGTTCAAGTGTATTAACATTATGGATTACCATAAAATAAAATCTTATCTAAAAAAATTTAAACTAAAATCTATCTATACCCGGTTCAAATTGAAACCCTTGGAAAAGAACCGTGACCTAAAGAAAAACCAAGGGGAAATTGTCATACTAATCACAAAATTAAGAAAAGAGGACAGAACTCCTCACAAATAAAATCACTCTAATAACTATATATATATATATATATATATATATATATATATATATATATATATATATATATATATATAATACAAAAATGATTTTTGTTTGCAATAATTTTAATAACAAAGACAAGGCAATTTAATTAATCTACTATCCATCAACTTCAAAACAAGCAAAACATAAACATAGACAATTCTAATATCCGAAACTATCCAAATATGCTAAACACACCCCCCACTTAAGAATAGACATGTCCCCATGACTATAACTTTTAAACACAGAGATAAAAATACTTCCCCGACGATCTATTCTTGATCTGACACTGTGTCGGGGTTGACATTACAGGCTCCCCCAATGCTCTCAGCCATCCCATGAATCTCTTCTCCGACTTGACTTTTCGGTCTGCAATTTCCTCCACACGGGTGCTTGGCGTGTTTACTGTTTGTCGCAACTCGCCTATCTCTTGCTCCCATGTGTTATGGATCGGCATGCCAGCAGTTCCTGAAGATGATGTTGCTCTCGGCAGTGCAACCGCTGGTGCATTGGGTGGTTGGGCTTGCTCTCATCTGTCTGTGTCCATTGGTTGATTTCCTCCCTCATTCTCTTCATCTTCTGAGCTTTTATCACCAGCTCCACCTCTCTTGGGTCTTATGTTCAATGCTTTCCTTACCTCTATATCCACATCAGGATCCTGCGGTACCTGTGCTTGCCTGCAAAGTAGAGTGACTAGTGATGGGAAGAAAAAGCTAAACTTACGATTTGGGCTTCTAATAAATATTTCTTCATGAATGACTTTTGCCACATCAAAAGCCAGATTGTCTACAAAACACCATATCAGTGCAGCTATGCGACCGTTAACCTCAGTTGTGTTCTTTGATGGTAAAAGCCTGCTATTGATCACATAAAGCCAGGTTTTTGCTTCTTGAGTTAGAGATGATGAATGAATTTTTTCACCACTCTCTAACCATTCTATATCAACTCCCAGGATGCAAATCTTTGAAAAGAATCTATTCCATTTTGCATCATTTGGAGCTTTTCCATACTCATAGAAATCTTGATTTTCTGGCACAGCATCAGGTAAATTGTAACTCGCTCTAATTGCCTTAATTGAGGCATTGACAGGCCTTCTGCGCACAATCACAATGTTATTTTGATGTTCAGGTACATTCGCATAGAATTCGCGAACTACTGTTTCATTTGCAGTTCCAGGCTCATTGATAAAGATTTGGAGCCCCCGTTCAATCAACTTTTGGTACATGTTAGGGCAAATTTCCTGAAGATTTTTAGCATCGATGCCCCTTTCTGGAATTGGTTTCTTTGTTCTTTTGTTGTTGAATCGGGTTTGTGCTTCGGGCAAAGTAAACCTTCTTGAGTCATAATTAGTTGCCAAATTTGCTCTTGATCGGCTGGAAGATGCTCCTGCAGTTAAACGTCTTTTTGGTGCCATAATTCCTACAAGACAATGACATATTACTTAGTTTTAGATAGATAATGTGTTTCAATGTGGTTACTCAGACTTCACACGCAAAATTGAGTACAATTGCTCTATCAAACTTCTTTGAGGACTTTCCTCAAACACATTGCGTGCATGCATATTTCATCCTTATTGTTAATGCTTTGGTTAGGGATTTCCCAACCAAAATTCAGCTATAACCAATTCATGTCCTACCCATCCCATTTATACACAAATTTAACCCCACAAGTATATCAAACTATGCTAAATTCTATTAACATTGCTCAAATATTCTAAGTTTGAACAAAAACTTCTAATTTATCATAAACAATAGAAATACTTACAAAAACATTATACAACCTATAATTTCTAACATACATATCATCTACTTTGACAAATTAAAGTGTTGAGTAGTGCTATACAAAAACGAAATGAAAAAATAAAGAAATTAAAAGTCTAGGGTTCTTACCTTGATGGGGTTAGGATGAAATTTGACAAAGGATGAAAAGCTTTAAATAGTTGTTGAAGAGTTTTAGAGCAATTAGGAAGAAGAAGAATGGTATTTGAGGTTAGGGTTTGGAGAAGAGAGGGGATTTTAGGGTTCTTTGAGAGAAAAGTGAGAGGTTTATGTTTAGAATCGGATAGATACAAAATAAACTAAGTAAATACACACCCCGTCTCAGGTGCGTGAATAGCTGCGCAAAGTGGTCACTTCGCGCACTACTTCGCGCATTTTGCCAAAAACTTGTTGCCCAGGCTCAAACTCACGCTGTTGGATATGCTTATCATGCCATCTCTTGATCCTTTCTTTATATAACTTGGCATTTTCATAAGCATTCAACCTAAACTCGTCAAGTTCGTTGAGTTCTAGCAGCCTTTTTTCACCAGCTAAATCCATATCCACATTTAACCTTTTGATTGCCCAATAAACTTTGTGTTCAAGTTCAGCAGGTAAATGACATGCCTTTCCATAAACTAACATGTATGGAGAAGTAACAATTGGAGTCTTGTATGCAGTTATGTAGGCCCACAGAGCATCTTCTAATTTAACAGACCAATCGTTCCTGTTTGTATTAATTGTTTTCTCCAAAATCTATTTTATCTCTCGATTAGATACTTCAACTTCACCACTCGTTTGAGGGTGGTACGCAGTAGCAACTTTGTGTTTTACCCCATATTTTGATAAAACATTGTTAAACAGTTTGTTGCAAAAGTGTGTTTGTAACGACCTGGCCAGTCGTTACGGGAATTTACCACCCCGTCATGTTGCAATTACATGTTTTATGTTTTTATATCAGTGTTAGAGCCTATCGGGTGAGTTAGGAGTGAATTGAATTGAAAATGAAGCAAATAGCATGTTTCAAGGAAGTTTGAATATGGAAAGTCAACCTAGAGTTGACTATCGAGTTAGAGTGCTCGGAATTGGATTCTGATGATTCGACTAGTTTCGGGGGATCATTTATGACTTAGGAGAGCAATCGGAATTGAATTTGGAGGCCCGGTGTAGAAATAGGCTTGAATTGGCTAAGGTTGAATTTTGGCGAAAACCGAACGGCAGGTGAGATTTTGATCCGGGAGTCGGAATGGAATTTCGACAGTTGCAATAGCTCCGTTAGGTGATTTTGGATGTGCCTGCAAAATTTCAGGTCATTCGAACGTCGTTTGGTCGGGTTTTTGATGGAATGTGTAATTGGGAAGTTTTGAAGAAACTTAGGCTTGAATCCGTGTGTAATTGGTGATTTTGACGTTTAGGATGGTGTTTTTATGATTCGAACAAGTTCGTATCGTGTTTTGGAGTATGTTGGTGGTTTTCGTTGGGGTCCCGGGGGCCTCGGGGTGAATCCGGACCATCATCCGGGCATTTTGAACTTGGCAAAATCTGCTGTAAATTGCAGATCACTGTACAGAAGGCTAAGCCTTCGCGTTCGCGAGGGCAAGGCCCGCGTTCGCGTAGGCTGGGGAACTTTGGTCATCACGTTCGCGAGGAGGACGGCCGCGATCGCGTAGAAGGAATCTGGGAAGCATCACGTTCGCGTGGATGGAGGCCGCGTTCGCGTAGAAGGACCTCCGGATGGCTGAAGAAATGTGCATCGCGAACGCGTGGGGGCATGTCGCGTTCGCGAAGGGAAAATGGATCGGTGCATCGCGAACGCGTGATAGGTAACGCGAACACGAAGAGTAAAATGATGCTGGGCATCGCGAACGCGTGGGAGCTCACGCGAACGCGAAGAGCAAATTTGTCTGGCAGTGAAATTAAAACCAGAAACATTTCACTTATGGGTTCATATACCCAAAACACCATTTTTGAGCCCTAGAGAGAAGAAATCATGGGAAAAGCTGGGAAATCATCGGGTATTCATCGGAGGTAAGTTTATTGACTCAAAAACATCATTTTATGGTAGAATTAACATCAATCTTCATGAATTTGGGTAGAAATTGTGAAGGATTGTGGCCTAGATATTGAAAACGAAAATTTGGGTTTTGAAAGGCCAATCAAACTCCGATTTTGGTAAATTTTATATGTATGGACTCGTGGCGAGACGAGGATTCTGGAAATATGAGTTTCGAAATTTTTCGAGATGTGGGCCCGGGGCTCGGGTTTTGCAAATTTCGTGATTTTTGATATTTTTCGAGTTCTTTCGATTGGGTGATGTTCCATTAGCCTATTTTGATATATTTGTGCTGATTTGTGCTAGTTTTGACGTGCGTGGATGCTGGTTCGAGGAGCTAAGGCGTCGCGGGCATGAGCTTTCGTCGGTTCGAGGTGGGTAATACTTGTAAATGATGTCCTGAGGGTTAGTAAACCCCGGACTTGCACATCTTAGTACTGTGTTGAGGTGACTTGCACGCCGGATAACGGGCGTGGGGTAGAGCACCATTGGGGATCGTGACTTGGTCCGTCCCGCGTAATAAATAATAACACCTAATTGTTGAAATGAATTGGACTAATTATCATGTTTGGGCTTCGTGCCAATTATTTGAATCCTTCAGGGGGTTGGTATCGCTGTTTTGATAACACTGTGCATATTTTATTCTAAATTTAAGGTTTAAAATAGTATTTTGCTAATCAGTATTTTTGTAAGGTTCGGAAAAACTTGAACAATGTCTTAATAATATTTTTAGCTCTGAGCTAATATGATATTGTTTCCCGTAGGGCTTTCTTGATTATTTGTTATACTGAGTGGGGCCGAGGGCCATATGTTAGGGCATGACATTTTATGTGAGCATATGCATACACATGCATGGATCGGGACTGCACGCCGCAGTGATATACGGATCGGGCTGCGCGCCGCAGCAGGTGTGATATTAATATTGTGCTTGGGCTATAGGAGCCCCTCCGGAGTCTGAACCCCCACAGTGAGCACGGGTACCCAAATTGGATCGGGCTACACGCCGTAGCGGTCATATGCATCGCATGGCATACATACATTGGTTTACGTGTACTACGTGGCATAACATTCAACACTCATACATTACTGGCACACATGCATTAGTTGCCTTATTGACCAGATCTCCTGGTGTAAATTGATAAGGAGTGCTGAGCCCGAGGGGCTGATTTGAGTGCGGACTTGCACTGCTTGAGATTGTATCCAGGTATTGGTATAATATTATTATGAAAGAAAGTAGCTAAAAATTGATATTTTTAATAATCTACTCACATATGCTGGAAAGGGATAAAAAGATAGTTCTGTATTGTGTAGCATGAGATAGTGCCTATCGTGGTTTTCTTCCCTTCAGCATTATTTACTTTTATTACTGCTGAGTTGGAAGTACTCACACCCGACTCCCTGCACCTTGTGTGCAGATCCAGGTACATCACAGTGGAGCTAATTCTATTGCGGCTCTGGAGTGCTTTTGGACAGTCGAGGTAGCTGCCAGCGTTCGCAGGACCTGATTCTCCAGTTTGTCTATATTTTGTTCCGATTATCCCACACTTGTGCATAGTTATATTCACTATTTACACTTGTATATTCCGTAGAGGCTCATGACTCTTGACCCTTCGGTCTCTGGGAGTTGGCACATGTTGGGACTTGGTTCCCTGTTTTAAATATATCTATCACTGTTGTGCTTAAATTGGATAAAGTGAGCTTGTGGCTCCATGGTTATTGTTGATTGGTTGGGCTGGCCTAGCAGTGTGCTGGGCGCCATCACGACCGGATTTGGGGTCGTGACAGTGTTCCTCCGTCACTTATCAACACCCTTGGAGTTCCAAAGCGTGTGAAAATTGTTTCTTAACAAAACTTACCACAGCTTTTGCATCATTCGTAGGAAGAGCAATGGCTTCAACCCACTTAGACACATAGTCTCCTGCAACCAGAATGTATCTATGACCATTAGAACCTGGAAATGGTCCCATGAAGTCAATTCCCCATACATCAAACAATTCCACCACCAAAATATTCTGTAAAGGCATCTCATTTCTCTTTGTGATTGTACCTGTTCTTTGACATCTATCACAAGTTTTAACAAACGCATGAGAATCTTTAAATAAGGATGGCCAGTAAAAACCTAACTGGAGAACCTTTTGTGTTGTTCTATCTCCACCATGATGACCTCCATATGAAGAAGAACGACAGTCATGCAAGATGGCATTCATTTCTTCTTCAGGTACACACCTTCTTACCAATTGGTCAGCACATTGTTTGTAGAGAAAGGGCTCGTCCCACATATACGATTTCACATCATGGAAGAATCTTCTCCGTTGATCAGCTGTGATTTCTGATGGTATCACTCCACTTGCAATATAATTTACAAAGTTAGCATACCATGGAGTTTCATTAGATGTGATGGCTAACAGATGTTCATCTCGGAACGTTTCTTTTATTGAGTCCCTTCAATCTCATGACTTCCGTTTTCCAATCTGGACAAATGATCTGCCACTTCATTTTCAGTACATTTTCTATCTCGTATCTTCAGGTCAAATTCCTGCAAAAGAGGAACCCATCGGATTAGTCTTGGCTTTACATCTTTCTTTGCGAATAGATACTTGATAGACGAGTGGTCAGTATAGACTATGACTTTAGTTCCTACTAGGTAGGATCTAAACTTGTCAAATGCCCATACTACTGCAAGTAATTCTTTCTATGTGACAGTGTAATTCATTTGAGCGGGATTTAGAGTTCTGCTCGCATAATGAATGGAGTAAACAAGTTTCTCCTTCCGCTGTCCCAACACAGCACCAATGGCTATGTCACTTGCATCACACATTAATTCGAAAGGCAATTCCCAATCTGGAGCAACAATGATTGGTGCAGTGACTAATCTTCTTTTAAGCTCTTCAAATGCTTTCAGACTAGCATCATCAAACTTGAATGGTGTATCTTTCTCAAGGAGCCTACAAAGAGGAGATGAAATTTTTGAAAAATCTTTAATGAATCTTCGATAAAATCTTGCATGGCCTAGAAAACTGCGTATGCCCTTAACAGATATGGGTGGGGGCAATTTTTCAATTGCTTCCACCTTTGCCTTTTCTACTTGCAATCCGTTCTTGGACACTTTGTGTCCTAGGACAAAACCTTCTCTTACCATGAAATGGCATTTTTCCCAGATTTAGAACCAAGTTGGTCTCTTCACATATGGCTAGAACTTTATCGAGGTTAGTTAAACATTTATCAAAAGAACATCCGACAACAGAGAAATCATCCATAAATACTTCTACAAACCTCTCGACCATATCAGTGAAAATGGCCATCATACACCTTTGAAATGTCGCATGTGCATTGCAAAGACCAAAGGGCATTCTTTTGAACGCATACGTGCCATAAGGATACGTAAAAGTGGTCTTCTCTTGGTCCTCTGGGGCTATAGTAATTTGATTGTACCCAGAGTAACCATCCAGGAAGCAGAAATACTCCTGGCCGACCAATCGATCAAGCATTTGGTCCATGAAAGGGAGAGGAAAGTGGTCCTTCCTGGTGGCATTATTCAGTTTTCTGTAATCAATACAAATTCTCCACCCTGTAACAGTTCTTGTTGGAATTAAATCGTTATTATTATTAACTATCACAGTTATTCCTCCTTTCTTAGGAACACACTGAACTGGACTCACCCATTTGCTGTCAGAGATAGGGAATACAATACATGTATCAAGCCATTTGATCACCTCTTTCCTTACCACTTCTTTCATGTTGGGATTGAGGCGACGTTGGTGTTCTATACTTGGTTTGTGTCCTTCCTCCATTAGGATTTTGTGCATGCAAAAAGCAGGACTGATACCTTTGATGTCTGACATTGTCCACCCAATGGCTCTCTTGTGCTCTCGCAATACTCTCAGCAATTTTTCCTCCTGCAATTTAGATAAATCAGAAGAAATGATAACAGGCAATGTATCAGAACTACCCAAATAAGCATAATGCAAGTGAGATGGGAGTGGTTTAAGTTCCAATTTCAGGGCTTCCTCAATTGATGGCTTTGGAGGAGGTCCATGTGGCCTGTTTAACGATTCAAAAGGATATGTCCCTTGCAAGTATGCACAAGATGTATCAAGGATGTACATTATATCTTCAACCTCTTCATCAGTTGCCAAATTATCAAACATTGTAAGTGCTTTCTCTAACGAATCGTTGAGATACACAATTGGATCACGATTTTGTTCATCATTCTCAATCACTGATATCATAGAAAGTTCCTCATATTGACAAGGAAGTTGAATTGCTTTGTATACGTTGAACACCGCTTCCTCATCATCTACCCTTAGAATCATCTTTCCTTCTTTCACTTTAATGATCGCATCACCAGTAGCTAACAGAGGTCGCCCTAGTATGATTGGAACCAATTCATCTGCTTCATAATCAAGAATAATAAAATCAGCAGGAAAGATGAATTTTCCAATTTGCAGCAACACATCTTCTATCACCCCTTCAAGGTGTGATATGGACCTGTCTGCTAACTGTAACATCACAGTGGTTGGTCTAGGAGCTCCAAGACCCAATTGTTTGAATAATGATAAGGGAATTAAATTTATGATCTCCCCCAAATCACAAAGAGCCCGGCCTACATCGATATCACCAATACGCACAGGAATTGTAAAGCTACCTGGATCTTTAAGCTTTTGTGGAAACTTGTTTTGTACCCTGGCAGTGCACTCCTCAGTAAGTACAACTGTCTCATATTCAGTTAATCTTCTTTTGTGAGCCACTATATCTTTAATGTACTTAGCATATTTAGGAATTTCACGAAGTACATCAACATGTGGAATGTTTAATTGAACCTTATCAGTAAAACTAAGTTGTACTGTGTTAATTTAGCACACTTGGGGTGATAGTTGAAATTTGGATTCCTCTTTAATGTCTTCAGTAATCTGGTCAAGTATTCCATGTAAAACACCAATAGATTATCACGACCCTAGTTTAGGAATCGTGAACATATCATGATGGCACCCAGTCTTCGCGACTAGGTAAGCCTAACACAACGCGGAATATACACTTTTATGAATAAAAGATAAGATAACAGCGGAATAATATAAAAGAAATGTAATAAGTGCCGCTCGGCACATACACTTCGCCACATACCAGAAAAAGTACAACCACCAAGACTCGGAAACTCACGGGCAACACAGACTAAGAGAGTACAACTGTGGCTACATCAAGAGTGTCTACACAACGAAAATAAGGGAATAACTGACATCACTAAGAAGAATAGAAGAAGACCCTCCGGATCTGTGGATGTAGCAGATTCATACCTCGAGTCTCCTGAAAATGCTCCTATGTCACCTGTAGTGCGTATGATCGGATGTACCTGGATCTGCATAACAAAAATGTGCAGAAGAGTAGCATGAGTACACCACGACAGTACTCAGTAAGTGCCAAGCCTAACCTCGATGGAGTAATGACGAAGAAGGTTAGGGACCTACCGAGAAATAATAAAAATAATGATAATAATAATACCGAACAGCTCAAGTAGGAATAAGTCTGAAATAACAACAAATGAGATAAATACTGCAAACCGTCTACAATTAAGCTAACAAAAGAAATTTAACACAACAAGTACAAATCAACAATCCAGGATCTCCGGGAATTGAACCCGCAGTCCTCTTGTTCTCAGCCACTCAGGACCTCCAGGAATCGAACCTGCAGTCCATGTATCAGTATCACATGATCTCCGGGAATTGAACCCACAGTCCGTATATCAGTATCTTAGGATCTCCGGGAATTGAACCCGCAGTCCGTATATCAGTATCTCTGGATCTCTGGGAATTTAACTTGCAGTCCGTATATCAGTATCTCAGGATCTTCGGGAATTGAAACCGCAGTCCTTTACCTCAGTGTCATTGGATCTCCAAGAATTGAACCCCCAGTCCACAGAACACATACACAATCAATAAGAGGAAAACACAAGAAATATGAAGTACACAGCTGCAATTAAGACTAAATCCAGTCTCAATTCAATTAAGACAAGTAGGCACTTAGACAGATAATCCTATCTAATCATGCTTCCCTAGCTAACACCAGATAAGACTCACAATTTAATCAATTAAATAACAAAGATAACACGGATTGAACAGTTCAAATAAGGTGATTATCAATAATTTGCGCAAGTACATGCCCGTCACCTCACGTACAAGGCATTTAAATCAACACATATATATCCTAGGGGAGAAAATCCCCCATGCAAGGTTAGACAAGCCACTTACCTCAATCCCGGTATAAAACCGCTAAGAAAGGACTCCCTTTCCATGAGTATCTGACTCCGAGTGGCCCAAATCTAGTCAAACCATTTACACATTGTAAATAACATCGCATGTAACTAATTACAGTGATAAAATTAAAGCTACGGCGCGAAAATGGGTGAAATGACCAAAATACCCCAGCATCCATCAGCTCATAATTGAAATATTTTTACGTATTTAGAACACTTGTACACTTACGAGTCTAACCATATAAAATTTATCGAAATCGGACTCTATTTGCCAATTCAAATCAAGGATTTTCAATAACCCAGGCGTGGAGCAAAATCCTCCATTAACACACCTTCAATCATCTATTTACAGAGGTTTAATTTGTGGTTTAACAATATATTAACATAAAATTGGTCCATGAGTGATTACCTGATGATTCCCCTTGATTTCCTCCTCAAAATTGCTAAAATCCTCTCCTAGTTCGAAACCTCCAATGTTTTTAGTGTTCTGAAATTTTCGAGTTAGACCAATATTAAACCCTCCAAGGATTTTCGCTTCTGCGGCTCTAGGGTCGCATCCGCGATCCCGCTTCAATGGCTCTACCATAATTCACCCAGGTCCGCTTCTGCGGTCGAAAGTCGCTTTTGCGACGGCCACTTCTGCGGAAATTATCCGCTTTTGCGAAAAGTTCTAAAATCCAGGCGGTCACTTCTGCGAACATGGGCTCGCTTTTGCGAGCCCGCCTGCGACATCCTAGCCGCTTCTGCGGAGTTGCCCAGCCATACCCAAACTCGCTTTTGCAAGACAAAAATCACCTCTGTGTCGACGCACATGAACAGTACTCCGTGAACAGTAACGCGGGTGAATAGTAACGCGGGTGAACAATAATTTTGTTAAAAAACCTGGACAGAATGGCATTTCATCCGCGAGCAAAACTATTTTTCCACCATTTTTGGTCATTCTTGAGAGCTTTTGGACGGGAATAGAAGGGATTTCGACGGGGAATCATTGGAGGTACGTTTTATGAGTTAAATACATGATTTTATCAAAGAATCTTCCATTAATTCTCTGAATTTGGGTAAGAAATCAAGAAAATTAGGGCTTTGAGCAAAAATCTTAAAATGGGGATTTGAAGGACCATTTGTGGTCCGAATTGGGAGTTCTTGGTATGTACGGACTCGTGGAGAGACGAGGATTCCGAAATTGTGAGTTTCATAATTTTTTTGAGAAGCGTACCAAAAGTTGGGTTTTAACAACTTTGTGGGTTTTGATGCAATTTGGGTTATTCGAATGGGTTACGTGAATTTAGCATATATTGATGTATTATCATTGATTTTGAGAAGATTTGGCAGCCGAGGAGATTGATTTGCGAGGCAAGCGCAAGGCGAACCGAGGCTTCTACCGGTTCGAGGTGAGTGGTAGTAGTAAACAATGTACTGAGGGTTTGAAACCCCGTACTAGCACTTCACAGTGCTATATTGAGATGAGACACGCGTTCTCCGACGGGCGTAGTGACATTGTGATTGAGGGTTCGGACTTGGTCCTTCCCGGCTAATAGAATACTGTGTTGTATGACTGTTAATGAGATTATAACTGTACAATTGGGCTAATAGCCATGTTTGGGGTCTTGTGCCGATCTGTAGAGCATTAGGGAACCTATAGAGCTAGGTGACCCTTATATCGTGTTGGAAACATACACTCAGTCGTAGCTCTAGCTGTATAGCATAATATGAGCCCGTACTAGATGTGTACATTGAGAGAGATTATCTAGGGTGGAATTCCCTATTCTAGCTGAGTGGGCCTGAAAGGCCAAGTCTATACCGATTGAGATGAGATAGGGTCAAGGACCCACTATGAGATGTTATATTGGGCCTGAAAGGCCAAGTCTATATTGACTGAGACAGGGTCAAGGACCCACTGTGATATATTATATTGGGCTTGAGAGGCCAAGTATATACATACTGGAATAGGGTCGAGGACCTATTATAAGGTATTATATATATATACCTATATTGGATCGGGCTGCACGCCGCAGCACTATATATATTGGATCGGACTGCACGCTGCAGTAATATACATGTAATATACACGTGGGATGGACTGCACGCCGTAGTATTATTGCGCTTGGGCTGTAGGAGCCCCTTCGGAGTCTGAGTCTGCACACATTCTCAGTGAGCACTGGTGTATATTATGGGATCGGGCTGCACGCCGCAGCAGTATAGAGATATATACATATATATATATATATTGGATCGGACTGCACGCCGCAGTAATATTTGTGTGGATCGTGCTGCACGCCGCAGTGTTATAGTGCTTGGGCCTAGGGAGCCCCTCCGAAGTCTGTATACACCCCCAGTGAGCGCCGTCGACGTTAAATAGAGCGGGCTCGTGCCGCACGGTATATGTATTGGAGTGGGTTGCGCGCCGGCAGGTGTATATGTATTGGAGCGGGCCGCGCGCCCGCATTATACTTATTCATATTCATATATATACTTGAAATATGTTATAGACCGATGTATATGTCTCCATATATTGAGATGGTTGTATACCGTAGTGGCACGAGCGAGGATGTAGTCAGTGTGGGACCTAGATGAGATAGATGTGGACTGGAGATCAGAGTACTCATTATAGTGATGACTAACCTGTGGGGGTCGCCTTAGAACTGTTTAGCGATAGTACATGAGTTCTTATTTTCAGTTATTGTTTATTATTGTTACTCACTGAGTTGAAATATACTCACCCCACTCCCCTGCACTTTTTGTGCAGATATACATGTTCAGGAGGGCAGTTGAGCTATCGCAACTGCTTTATTATACCCATTCTGTGGAGACTTCGAGGTAGCTGCCGACGTCCACAGTACCTGACCTCTTTCTTTTTATCATTTTGTTGTCTCCATTCCGGTTAGACTTGATTGTGTAGTAGATCTCATTTGTAGAGGCTCAGACTTGTGACACCACGATTTGGTTGGGACTGTGTTCTTGTATTTCATTTCTACACTTCTTGATTTGTTATGAAAAACAGGCTAATCACGCCGATTAATCAGTATTAATTATACTTGGCTGGTAATTGGATAAGATGGTCGGGCTTGCCTAGCAATGTGTTGGGCGCCATCACGACCGGGGTTTGAGGTCGTGACAACTGGCTGCGCATATCCAGCTTGGCCTCCCAAGTCGCCTCCTCGGCCGGCTGACGCCGCCACTGGACCTTCACTGAAGTGATGTTCTTTGACCTCAGCTTCCTGATTTGCCTGTCCAAAATGGCCACTGGCTCCTCAACATAAGATAGGTCCTCATCTAGATGAACAGAAGTGAAATCCAACACGTGCGACGGGTCACCATGTATCTCCGGAGCATAGAGACATGAAATACGGGATAGACTCTGGCTAGGCTGGGAGGTAAGGCTAGCTCATAAGCAACCTCCCCAACACACCTCAAAATCTCAAAAGGGCCAATGAATCTCGGACTCAGCTTTCCTTTCTTCCCAAACCTCATGACGCCCGTCATAGGTGAGACCCGAAGTAGAACCCGCTCGCCAACCATAAAAGCCACATCGCGAACCTTCTTGTCCGCATAACTCTTCTGTCTGGACTGCGCTGCACGGAGTCTGTCCTGAATCACCTTAACCTTGTCCATTGCATCCTGGACCATCTCAGTACCTAGAAGCCTGGCCTCGACCGGCTCGAACCAACCCACGGGGGACCTGCACCTCCTACCATATAGGGCCTCATACGACGCCATTTGAATGCTGGACTGATAGCTGTTATTATAAGCAAACTCCGTCAGTAGCATGAAATGATCCCATGAACCTCCAAACTCAATCACGCACGCACAGAGCATATCCTCCAAAATCTAAATAGTATGCTCGGACTGTCCATTTGTCTGGGGTGAAATGCTATGCTTAGCTCCACCTGAGTACGTAATTCCTGCTGCACGGCTCTCCAGAATCGTGAAGTAAACTGAATGCCTCTATCTGAAATGATGGAAACTGGAATACCATGCAACCGGACTATCTCCCCGATATAGATCTCCGCCAACCACTCCGATGAGTAAGTAGTGCACACATGTATGAAATGGGCAGACTTGGTCAGCCGATCCACAATAACCCAAATGGAATCAAACTTCCTCATAGTCCATGGAAGTCCAGATACGAAGTCCATGATGATGCGCTCCCATTTCCACTCTGGGATCTCAATCTGCTGCATTAATCCACCCGGACACTGATGCTCATACTTCACCTGCTGGCAGTTGACGCAACTAGAAACATAGTCAACAATATCCTTCTTCATCCGCCTCCACCAATAGTGTTGCCTCAAATCCTGATACATCTTCGCGGCACCCGAATGGATGGAGTACCGTGAGCTATGGGCCTCTACTAGAATCAACTCCCGAAGATCATCTACATTGGGCACACAAATACGCCCCTGCATTTTCATCACTCCGTCATCCCCGATGGTGACATCTCGAGCATCACCACGCCGAACCTTGTCCTGAAGATCCTGCAAATAAGGGTCATCAAACTGCCGCTCTCTGATGTGATCAAATAGAGAAGACCGAGAAACCACACAGGCCAGAACCCGGCTAGGCTCCAAAAGATCCAATCTAACAAACTACCTCGCCAAAGCCTGAACATCCATCGCCATAGGTCTCTCTGAAGCTGGCAGATATGCCAAACTCCCCAAACTCTCCGCCCGACGACTCAAGGCATCGACAACAACATTGGCCTTGCCCGGGTGATAAAGAATAGTAATATCATAGTCCTTCAACAGCTCCAACCATCTCCTCTGACGCTTGTTCAGGTCCTTCTGCTTAAGCAAGTGCTGCAAGCTCCGATGATCAGTGTAAATCTCACAAGGAACCCCATACAAATAATGACGCCAAATCTTCAAGGCGTGAACAATGGCAGCTAGCTCAAGATTGTAGATAGGGTAGTTCTTTTTGTGTACCTTCAGCTGTAGGGACGCGTAGGCAATCACCCTATCGTCCTGCATCAATACTACACCGAGTCCAACCCGTGAGGCATCATAATATACCGTATAAGACCCTGAACCGATAGGCAACATCAATATAGGGGCCGAAGTCCAAGCTGTCTTGAGCTTTTGAAAGCTCGCGTCACACTCCTCTGTCCACTAAAAAGGGGCACCCTTTTGGGTCAATCTGGTCATAGGTGCTGCGATCGAAGAGAACCCCTCCACAAAGCGACGGTAAAATCTCACCAAACCAAGGAAGCTACGAATCTCAGTAGCTGAGAAGGGCCTAGGCCAACACTGCACGGCCTCCACCTTCCTCGGATCCACTCGAATACCCTCGCTCGACACCACGTGGCCTAGAAATGCCACCGAACTCGGCCAAAACTCACATTTAGAGAACTTTGTATACAATTGCTTCTCCCTCAGAGTCTGAAGCACTATCCTCAGGTGTTGCTCGTGCTCTTCCCGACTCCGGGAATATACCAAAATATCATCAATGAAAACAATCACGAACGAGTCAAGATATGGCCTGAATACATTGTGCATCAAATGCATAAAAGTTGTTGGGGCATTAGTCAGTCCGAAAGACATAACGAGGAACTCATAGTGACCATACCGAGTCCTGAAGGTAGTCTTAGGGATATCAGGCTCCCGAATCTTCAGCTAATGATAACTAGAGTGCAAATCAATCTTGGAGAACACCTGTGCGCCCTATAACTGGTCAAATAAGTCATCAATACGTGGCAAAGGATATCGCTTCTTCACTGTAACTTTGTTCAACTGGCGATAGTCAATGCACATACGCATAGAAGCGTCCTTCTTCTTCACAAACAACACAGAAGCACCCCAAGGCGAAACACTGGGTCGAATGAAACCCTTACCCAACAAATCATGTAACTGATCCTTCAACTCCTTCAACTCAGGAGGAGCCATGTGGTACGGAGGAATATAAATGGGCTGAGTGCCTAGCAATAAGTCAATACCAAAATCGATATCTCTGTCGGGCGGCATGCTCGGGAGATCAGCTGGAAATACATCAGAGAAATCACGTACCACTGGGACGGAATCAATAGAAGGAGTGTCAACACTGACATCCCTCACATAAGCTAGATAAGCAACACACCCCTTCTCAACCATACGGTGAGCTTTGAGAAAGGAAATAACACGGTTGGGGGTGTGATCTAGAATACCACTCCACTCAATACGTGGAATGCCTGGCATAGCCAGTGTCACGATCTTAACGTGATAATCAAGAATAGCATGGTGGGGAGACAACCAGTCCATGCCCAGAATAATATCAAAATCAACCATTCCGAGTAATAAAAGATCAGTTCTGGTCTCAAAACCACAAATAGTGACCAAACACGCCCGATACACACGGTCCACAACCAAAGAATCTCCCACCGAAGTAGAAATATAAACGGGGGCACTCAAAGAATCCCGAGTCACACCCAGATGTGAAGCAAAATAAGATGACACATATGAAAATATAGAACCAGGATCAAATAGAACTGATGCCTCTCTATGTCTAACCAAGATAATACATGTGATAACATAATCGGAGGTGACACCTGCGGTGCGATTAGGAATAGCATAAAATCTGGCCTGACCCCTCTCTCAAGGGCGGCCTCTGGCACCCTGATCCCCACCCCTGGTTGGCTGGGTGGTAGGGCAGTAGCTGGGGCTGGAACGATGGCCTGCTGACCTTGTGAACCATGCTGAAGCTGCGAAGTCTGTGGAGGCGCTCCTCTCTTATACCTGGAGCACTCCCTAACCAGATGGTGACTATCCCCACACTCAAAATAAGCCCACGGAGGATGCGATGGCTATGACTGACCGGCCCCGCTCCCGCTGGACTGACCCCTGGAGGTACCCCGCGCAGGAGGCGCGCTGGAAACTAGGGGAGCATAGTAAGGCTCCTGTGGAGCTAGGGAAGCTGGAGTACCACCGGCTGGTGGCAATGCTGAATGAACTGGAGAATCGAAATAACCCCTGCCAAAATGACTGACTGCTAAAGTACGGGCACCAGAGAAATGACCCGACTCACTAGACCTCTTGGCCTCCCTCTCTCCTCGCTCTCTAGTGAGCATACCCTTAATCCGTTTGGCAATGCTCACTGCCTGCTGATACGGCACATCCGTCCCCAACTCTCTAGCCGTGCTGGACCGGAGAGGCAGAATAAGACCCTCAATAAACCTCCGCACTCTCTCCCGGACCGTGGCTACCAAGGCTGGTCCATGTCTAGCTAACTTGGTGAAACTGATGGCATACTCCGATACTATCATGGAGCCCTGACGCAACCGCTCGAACTCCGATCGCCAAGCATCCTTAAGACTATGGGGAACAAACTCCCTAAAAAACATATCAAAAAACTGTGCCCAGGTCAATGAGGCAGACTCGTCTGGACTATCCAACTCATAGGTGCGCCACCAATCATAAGCAGCCCCTCAAAGCTGAAAAGTGGTAAAGGAAACCCCACTGGTATCCACTATACCAATGGTACGGAGGATACGATGACACTCCTCCAGAAATCCCAATGCATCATCTGAATCCAAGCCACTGAACACTGGGGGATCATATTTCTTGAACCTCTCCAACCTACACTGCTCGTCCTCGGAGGCAGCTGGCCCACCTCCAGGCTGTACTGGTGCGGCAAGCTGTATAGTAATAACCTTCGGAACCTACACCGCGGGCTCTCGCTGCTCAGGTGTGTGGGCTACGGGAGTCTGGGCCCCTCCCCCGGCCTGATATGTACCTGCAGCAAGAGGAAGCAACCCCGCCTGAGCTAGAGTAGTATACATGCTCAAAAACTAGGCTACAGTCTCCTGGAGTGCTGGAGTCGTAGTAGTCGTAGTAGGTGTACCAGGTGTCTGCGCTACAACATGTTCCACTGGTGGTACCTCAGAAGCAGCACGCGCGGGTGCTGTGGCTGCACCTCAGGCGCGTCCTCGACCTCTACCTCGGCCTAGGCCTCTGGCAACAGCAGCAGGGGGCGTGTGTGCCGGATCCTTACGAGTAGCACGTGTCCTCGCCATCTGTGAGAGAATAGAAGACAGAAGTTTATATTTGGTGTCAAAATATAGCACGACAAGGAATTCAAAAGAATGAAGAGTTTCCTAAACAGTTACATAGCCCCTTGTAGATAAATATAGACGTCTCCGTATCGATCAGCGAGACTCTAAATAACCGGTCTGTGTCCCGTGACTCCTATGAACCTAGAGCTCTGATACCAACTTGTCATGACCCTAGTTCACGAATCGTGAACATATCATGATGGCAACCAGTCTTCGCGACTAGGTAAGCCTAACACAACGCGGAATATACACTTTTATGAATAAAAGATAAGATAACAACGGAATAATACGAAAGAACGCTCGGCACATACACTTTGCCAAATACTAGAAGAAGTACAACAACCAAGATCCGGAAACTCACGGGCAATACAGACTAAGAGAGTACAACCGTGGCTCTATACATCAAGAGTGTCTACACAACAAAATAAGGAAATAACTGACATTACTAAGAAGAGTAAAAGAAGACCCTCCGGATCTGCGGACGTAGCAGATCATACCTCGAACCTCCTGAACGTTCTCCTAAGTCACCTGTAATGTGCCTGATCAGATGTGCCTGGATCTGCACAACAAAAGTGTGCAGAAGAGTAGCATGAGTACACCACGGCGGAGCTCAGTAAGAGCCAAGCCTAACCTCGATGGAGTAGTGACGAAGAAGGTCAAGGCCCTACCGAGAAATAATAAAAATAATGATAATAATAATACCGAACAGCTCAAGTAGGAATAAGTGTGAAATAACAGCAAATGAGATAAATATTACAAACCGTCTACAATTAAGATAACAAAAGAAATTTAACACATCAAGTACAAATCAAAATTCGAGGATCTCCGGCAATTGAACCCGCGGTCCTCTTATTCTCAGCCACTCAGGACCTTCGGGAATCGAACCTGCAGTCCATGTATCAGTATCACAAGATCTCTAAGAATTGAACCCACATTCCATATATCAGTATCTCGGGATCTCCGAGAATTGAACCCATAGTCCGTATATCAGTAACTCAGGATCTCCGGGAATTTAACTCGCAGTCCGTATATCAGTAACTCAGGATCTCCGGGAATTGAACCCGCAGTCCTTCACCTCAGTATCATCGGATCTTCGTGAATTGAACCCGTAGTCCACATAACGCAAACACAATCAATAAGAGGAATACACAAGAAATATGAAGTACACAGCTGCAATTAACACTAAATCTAGTCTCAACAGGTTTCAGGGAGTTCAATTAAGACAAGTAAGAACTTAGACAGATAATCCTATCTAACCATGCTTCCCTAGCTAACACCAGATAAGACTTGATATTTAATTAATTAAATAACAAAGATAACATGGATTGAACAGTTCAAATAAGGTGATTTTCAACAATCTGCGCAAGTACACACCCGTCACCTCGCGTACAAGGCATTTAAATCAACACATATATATCCTAGGGGAGAAAATCCCCCACGTATGGTTAGACAAGCCACTTATCTCAATCCCGGTACAAAACCGCTAAGAAACGACTCCCTTGCCACGAGTATCCGACTTCGAGTGGCCCAAATCTAGTCGAACCAATTACACGGTATAAATAACATCGCAAGTAACTAATTACAGTGATAAAATTAAAGATACGGCTCAAAAATGAGTGAAATAACCAAAATACCCCTGTAACCATCGGCTCGGAATCGAAATATTTTTACGTTTTCAGAACCCTCATATTATCACAAGTCTAACCATATAAAATTTATCAAAATTGGACTCTGTTTGCCTATTCAAATCAAGGATTTTCAATAACCTAGGCTTGGAGCAAAATCCTTCATTAACACACTTCAATCATCTATTTTCAGAGGTTTAATCTGTGGTTTAACAATATATTAACAATTACCTGATGATTCCCCTTGATTTCCTCTTCAAAATTGCTAAAATCCTCTCCTAGTTCGAATTATCCAATGTTTTTAGTGTTATGAAATTTTCGAGTTAGACTGACATTAAACCCTCCAGGGATTTTCGCTTCTACGGCTCTAGGGTCGCTTCCGCGATCCCACTTCTGTGGCTCTACCTTAATTCGCCCAGGTCCGCTTCTGCAGTCCAAAGTCACTTCTGCGATGACCACTTCTGCGGAAATTATCCGCTTATGCGAAAAGTTCCATAATCCAGGTGGTCGCTTCTACGAACATGGGCTCGCTTCTGCGAGCACGCCCCTGCGACATCCTAGCCGCTTCTGCGGAGTTGCCCAGCCATACCCAAACTTGCTTCTGCGAGACCAAAATCGCCTCTGCAGAGCCGCTGCTGCGGTTCCCCATCCGCAGCCAAAATATCCAAATTTCTTCCGTTTTGCTTTCCAAAAATCAACCAAAAATACACATCCACTCCAAATCACGATACAAACATATTTCAATCATAAAATCATATCATTAAACACAAAAATCATCCAATCATGGCGGATTCAAGCCTATGTTTCAATCAAAACTTCCGAAACCTACATGCTATTAAAAACCCGACCAAACGACGTCCGAATGACTTGAAAATTTGCAGACATATCCAAAATCACCTAACAAAGCTACAGAAACTGTTGGAATTCTCTTCTCACTCACAGATCAAAATCTCACCTATCGATCAGATTTTCAAAATTTCTAAACTTCGGCATTTCAAGCCTAATTGAGCTACAGACCTCCAAAATATATTTCGAGCGTGCTCCCAACCCCGAAATCACCTAACGGAGCTAACGGAACTATCGGATTTCCGTTCCGAGGTCATCTTAACACTATTCTAAATTCAGGCCATTTTTCAACTATAAAGCTCTCATTTAGGGACTAAGTGTAGCAAAAAAACTCCAAGTTCTAGAACCGAATATCCCGACAAACCACAATCGTAGAAATGAACTTAGGGGGAACAGTTAATTGGGAATTGGGACATAAATTTCAAAAACGACCGGCCGGATCGTTACATAAATAAGGAGACAAGAGATCACCATATCTCAATACTTGTTTAGCGGGAAATGGGATTGTATGTTGTCCATTGATGATGATGGAATAAGATACACTTCTCACGCATTTCATAATCCCATTGGACAAATCATTCATGTATTTGCAAATTCATTCAGACTTGCTCCATATAATCTCATTCAATATAGTCGTAGGCCTTCTTCATATCTACTTTCAACATGCATCTTGAGGATAAAACTTTTCAACCATATTCTTTAACAAGTTCATGGATCATTATTATGTGGTTTATCAGTCTAGCAAACACAAAAGCATGTTGATTTCTATCTACTAGATCATCCATTACACCTTGCAGTCTGTTTGTTATCCCATATAGATAATTTTGTATAAGATAATGCAGTATGATATTGGTTTGTACTAAATGATTCTAGATGGATTAGTCATCTTTGGGACATGGGTAACTGTTGTGAAATTAATAGGATCATATAGGTTAGCACTTGATAAGGACTCTATCACTGTATCTGTAACATTGTCACCAACCACATGCCATTTTTTTTCAGAAAATGGTGCATTGAATCCATCACACCCAGATGCTTTGTTATCAGTGATACCTAGCGGTGCCCGATATATTTCCTTTCTAGATGCAGCTATCACCAGTTGTAATTGTTGTTGTCTATTCACCAATGGACCATCCCTCATTACTACTGGATTAATAGCAGACAAATTTTTGGCTGATGATCCCAGTAGCTGCTTATTGAAACCAAGTACTTCCTTTTCAATCTCTTGTTTTGTTTTCACCAATTCCCCATTGCTCCTTATTAAGCTTTTGATTGTATTTTGAGAGTACATGCTTTTCATACTTGCAAAAAAATAAGTTGTGTTAGCATCTCCTAACTTCAACCATTGTACTAAAGATTTTTGTTTCATGATACTTTCTTCCTCTCTCCTATCCATTTCTCCAGTTGTGCCTATGTGTCCTTTTTACTATAACCATATCCTCAAACTGCCTAGGTTCCCTCATTTGCTCCTGTAATTCATAAAGTTGCTTTCTGCATTATTTAATCGTCTTTCTTACTGCACTATACTCTGCACTATTATGATCTTTCATAGATTGCTTTACTTTTTTCAGTCTCTTCCATCCATCTACATAATATTTATCCCACTACTCTGTTGCCATTCTCTACTAACTATGGACAAAAAATATTTGTGCTCTGTTAGATGGTTTAGGAACATGAATGGTTTTGGATCTTTATCTTCGTTATCTTCAAAAGATATGCTCAGAGGAGAGTGATCAAAACATATTGGATCCATTACTCTTACTTCTAGTATTGCATTTGCAACATCCACTCAACATTCACCAAGGCTCTATCTATCTTGCTGTTTATGTGACCATCTGTCCAGGTAAAACTCCTTCCACTGGTTCTTATTTCTACCAAAGAAATACCATCAATGAACTTATTGAAGCCCCTAATCTCCAGTTCTTGCACAGGGTTCCCAATAGGTCGATCCTCCCATGACCTGATAGCATTATAGTCCCCCATTATTAGTCATGGGCCCTGTTGCACATTATTTCAGCCAGTTAAGTCACCACATAAGTATATCTTATATTCCAGTGTATGTAGGCCATATACTACAGTCAAAGTGAATCCCATATTCATACTTTTGTTGTGAACTGCAACATGAATAAATTGGGTGGTCTTTCCCAGTTCTAGGCATTCTATCTTAGTTGTATCTTATAATAACCAAATCCTTCCTTTACTACTATGTTCATAGTTAGAAAGCCAAGCCCACCATGGAATAATTTTTCTTATTATTCGTATGGCCTTCTGCTCCTTTATTTGTGTTCTTGCAATGCTATAATATTTATTCTATTGCTCCTTATAAATATCTTAACCTCTTCTACCTAGGAATCTTGTTCAATCCCTTAATATTCTATGTAACAAGCTTCATACATGAACAAATAAGGGCTGCAGACATTATTCCTCTCCTTCTTGACTACTCTGTCTTCATACCTTCCTTCGTGGCTATAATAGTGGCCACTGTTCCATTGAAGTTTTCTCTACATATGCGATCTTAGCACTCTGAGCTCCAATGCTTTGAGTGTTGTTGCTACTCCCTGTATAAACTACCAGCTGAATCGTAATTGCATTTTTCTTCAGCGTACCCCTCCCCATTAATGGCGAGCGTGCGTTAGCAAGAGCATGCTATCATGCGCTAAGAGAGAGAGAAAGAGAGAGACAACACTTACTAACTTAAGTGTTCTATATTGCATTTTTACATGTCTAATATGTTCATGTCTCGACTTTATAAATGAAACAATAACGATTTAATATTGCACTTTTTTAATACTTAACCAGCAAAATATAAGCAGTTATGAAAAAACCTCCAAAAACAGAATTTTCACGATCGACATAATTTGACTTGTTATATCAAGTTTTCTACCATTTTTTTCATGTTTCCGATCCTTGCTTATTATAAAATGTGTTAATTACAATTATTTTAAAGTAATTTAATTATAACTTATTTAGAGTTTGTTTGAAAAGCCACCATGTAATTGGAATTGGTGTAATTTACTAGGGTAGTAATTACACAGCATAATAATTACTATGTTGTGTAATTACAACGACATGTTTGTTTGTCATAGTGTAATTATAGTGTAATTACAAGTTTACTGTTTGGTTGTAGATGTGTAATTACACAGTTAGATTAAATTTTAAATTAAGTAATTATTAAAACTTAAAAGTTAATATACTATGTATATGCCTATAAATCTTTATAAGTATAAATAATATTATATTTGATATTTAAGATGTATATTTCTCATGAATATACATTAATAAGTAATCATATATAAACTAAAATTATAAAAATTTATCTATATATTTTAAATTAATAATATTTTGTTTAGATACGTACAAAAATTAAAAATATACGTTATTTTGTAAGCATTATGGAATTCATATTTGATAAAATAAATTAATATTTTCATAAATATAATATCATAACATTATTCAAATGTTTGACAAAACCGATCTATTAATTTTAACTAAAAAAAGAACAGCATGCGAGTGAGCCAATACTACTAAAACAAGTAAATTAAAACCATAAATGTAACACAATTTCAAAATTTTAAAAAATAATTATTTAGCATGTCAAATTCCAACATAATAATAGTAAGTTCCAGTATAATTTTAGGTTATGAAACATAATAAGTTTATAATTACATTCAACAATGAAATTCCACTTACATCACTCATTATATGATAAGTTTGTAAATGACTCATTATTTATAATATTAGGAGGTGAAATTTCAAAAAATAGAATAATAAAATAAATAAAAATAAAATATGAGCAATTACATGAAATAACAAGAAATAAAGGAAGAAAAATAATGTACAAAGAAAAATATATCTTACAATTTAAAAAGAAATTAAAAAGTAAAAATTAAAATGAAAATAATAAAAATAAAAAGTTATAAAGAAAATAAATTAAAATAAAATAAAAGAGAACGAAATGAAAAATAACTTGTAATTACACAGTGTAATTACCACCAATTCTCACTTCCCCTTTGAGAATTGGAGAGTGTAATTACGCCGCTCCAATTACACCCAATTTCATGCTAACCAAGTAATTACTTGGCCAAACAAACATGTAAAACTGTGTAATTACACTCAATTACACCCAAATCCAATTTCTAGGTGGCTTTCCAAATATTGGAAGGTTCTTTGATTTTATGTTCCCTTTTTCTTATCACTAGTATATATACCCGCGCGATGCACGGATCGATTCAAAGAAAAAAAGAGCTAAGAGTGATTGTAAAAATATATGTATATTGTAGATTAAATTTAGTGATCACAGTCAAAATAATTAAGACAATAAACAAATAAATATACTTCATCGGGTATTGTTGCCAATGACTACCAATCCAAAATGACTTGTTAAAAAAGAGCCTGAGTTAAAAACTTAGCAGCAAGAGAAGAAAAAAAAATTTAACCTCAAAAAGTTTTATTTCTTCATAAGGCTAAAAACCAGGTAACTAATTTAGCTTTGCTAATATATCCAGTGGTTTGCCACTTCCTTCTAATAAGATACCTGAAAACAAAAAGAAAATTAAAGAGAGACAAAATAGATACTCCGACTAATCCACGAGGACTTAAAGTATGCTTCTAAATTAGTTCATCAAATAAATCGACCAACTTATTTGAATTACCATCAATAGATTTTATAAGTACCTCAAATATTAGGGGTAAAATTAGATAAGAACAACTTCATTTTAATCTACCAGAGTGAGATTTGAACCGCTAACTTCACTTAGGTGCACCAAACTACATCCTTAAAATGAAAGCAAGTTGGATATCCAGGCTCAGTCATTAGAAAACGATATGGTAGATGAAGATCTAATACATAGAATTCAGATAGGATGTCTGAAATGGAGGAGCCTTGCGGGCTAGCAAAGTGAGTGCAACTTGTTAGAATAATTGGAAGACCAACAATATTACATGTGTTTAAATTTTGAACCTAGGTGTCTTAGAAATTGGAATGCTATGATGGGTAATACCAAATTATATAGAATTAGAAATGATTGCATTCACAAAGAACTAACTCACATAAATGTATATGATAAAATGAATAAGTTAGCCTAAGATGATTCTGTTATGATTTGGTCATGTCTCTTGTTTCTGTATTAAGCACAAGAAAATAAAGGTAAAAATTTAGTTAATATTCTCTTAATGTAGCCATTTTCAATTGAAAGTAGGAAGTCAAATCAAAGTGAATAACAAAGCAAAAAAATTTATTAATAAAATAAAATTTAGTAAAAATGTGATGACCCGGCCTGTCATCAAGGGAATTATCATCCCATTACCTTGAATTTATATGTTTTATGCTTTTATATCAGTGTTAGAGTCTATCGGGTGAGTTAGGAGTGATTTGGATTGAAAATGAGGCATATAGCCTTTTTGAAGGAAGCTTGAATATGAAAAGTCAACCTGGAGTTGACTATTTCGTTAGAGTGCTCGGAATCGAATTCTGATGATTTGGTTAGTTCCGGGAGGTGATTTGTGATTTAAAGGAGCGATCGGAATTGAATTTGGAGGTCCGGTGTAGAAATAGGCTTGAATTGGCTAAGGTTGAATTTTGGCGAAATCCGAACGGTAGGCGAGATTTTGATCCGGGGGTCGGAATGGAATTCCGATAATTTATGTAGCTTTGTCATGTGATTTTGGATATGTCTGCAAATTTTCAGGTCATTTGTACGTCGTTTGGTCGGGTTTTTAATTGAATGTTAGTTTCGGAAGTTTGAGTTGAATCCTAGGCTTGAATCCGCTATAATTCGATGATTTATGTGTTTAAGGGCGTGTTTTTATGATAGGAACAAGTTCGTATCGTGTTTTGGAGTATGTTGGTGGTTTTCGTTGGGGTCCCGGGGGCCTCCGGGTGAATTCGAACCGTCTTTCGGGCATTTTGGTACTTAGAAAATATGCAGAAAATTGCAGATTCTGTGCAGGAAACTTTAAGCCTTCGTGTTCGCATAGGCAAGGCAGGTTTGGTCATCGCATTCGCTTTCGAGGTGTCGTGATCCCGTAGGAAGGAAAGGTAAAGCATCGCATTCGCGTCCCAGGGTACGCATTCGCGTAGAAGCAAATTGGCCGGTTGAAATGTTTTTCATCGCGAACGCATGAGAGGCGTCGCGTTCGCGAAGAGGAAAATGAGGGCTGCTGCGTTTGTTCATCCCGAACGCGTGAGTAGTAACGCGAACGCATAGGTTTAAATTGCCTGGCAGTGAATTAAAATATCATAACAGTGTTTCGCGAACCAGTCACCATAACCTCCATTTTTGAGTTCTAAGAGAAGATATTGGCGGGAATTGAAGGGAATTTCACTAGGTAATCATCGGAGGTAAGTTTTATGGCCTAATTACGTTATTTTATCAGGGGAATCTTCGAGTATTACACTGTTAATGGAAGATTAATGGGGGATTTTAGCCCTAGGCCTAGATTATGGAAAATTAATGATTTGAATGGGCAAATGAAGTCCGATTTTGGTAAATGTTATATGCATAGACTCGTGTTGAGACGAGGATTCTGAATATGTGACTTTCGTAATTTTTTGAGAAGCATACCAAAGATCGGGTTTTGGAAACTTTGTAGTTTTTTGTGTAATTTGAATTTCTTTGATTGGGTAACATCCCATTGGCCTATTTTGATGTATTTCGACTACATTTGATCAGATTCTATGCCTGTGGAGCTTGATTCTCTTGGCAAGGTCATCGCAGATTAGTCGTCGAGCCGTATTGAGGTGAGTAATGGATGTGGGTGATGACCAGCGGGTTCGAAACCCGGGTATACCACTTTGTGACGTTGTATAGCGGCGAGACACGTACTCTCCTGTGAGTGCAGGGTCGATTGTTATTTGGGGACTATGGCTTAATTCGACCTGTTGATATTATATTGTGATATTGGCTACTCTTGAGCCGGTGAACCTCGTTCTCGGATGGTTGTGTACTTTTATGGCTGTGAGCCGGTTATTGGAATCCTGTGAGGATCGTTATTATTGTTCTATGATATGGACATGCTAGTTTTACTACTAGTCCGTAGCTATTATTGTTATCATGATTTTCCAATCTCTGGAACTTTGACATACTGTTTTCAATTGAAAAATGATAAAAGAGTTTTCGAAACTACTTTTGAGCCTACGAGGCTACATTTGCATATTAGCTGACTGGTAGTGGATCGGGCTGCGCGCCGCAACGTATATTCATGATATTGTGCTTGGGCTGTAGGAGCCCCTCCGGAGTCTGAACCCCCACAGTGAGCACGGGTACCCAAATTGGATCGGGCTACGCGCCGTAGCAGTCATTTCATGCATTGCATTGCATTTAGCTACATCTGATAGCTGTTATATTGTTTTGCTGGTACTTGCTGGTACAATTACTGTTGATATTGAGACTGTTGCAGGGTATTTGATTACAGCTTTACATAGTGCTATATTGTGATTTCTTATCTACGTTGTCTTACCCCTGTTCATTACCACTGAGTCTGGCAGTACTCATTTTACTCCATGCACCTTGTGTGCAGATCCAGGTACCTCTCAGCAGACTTGATCCGATAGCCGTTCGGAGGCATATTGTGAGATAGTTGAGGTAGCTGCAGCGTCCGCAGGACCTGACTTCCCTTCCAGCTGTCTTTTCATTTCGTATTGCTATTTCTTACCGCACTGAGTATCTTGTAAACACTATTGCACTTATGTTATCTTTAGAGACTCTTGACTCTTAACCCCTCGGTCTTTGGGGAGTTGTTACTATTTGGGACTTGATCCCCGTATTGATATTCTGTCATTATTGGCTTATTTTTGTTATGCTTAAATTGGATAAAGTGAGCTCTTAGCTCCGTGAATGTTGTTAATTGGTCGGGCTGGCCTAGCAATATGCTGAGCGCCATCACGATCGGGTTTGGGGTCGTGGCAAGTTGGTATCAGAGTCTAGGTTACTAGGACTTGTGAGTCTTGAGCCGATTAGTACAGTCTTGTGGATCGGTACGGGGATGCCTCTACTTATCCTCGGGAGGCTGCGAACCTTTAGGAAACACTTCACATTTCTTGAACTCTATCGTGCGATCTTGTTGTTCTGAGAACCGATCTTCTGTATTTTATTCTCTTGCAGATGGCGAGAACTCGAGCTTCTGGACGAGGTGGACGACCTCCATTGCCACCTGCTAGAGGCCGTGGGCGCGACCGTGGTAGAGGTAGAGGTAGGGCAGCTGAGGCAGTGCCAGCTGACCCGCCCGTTGTACCTATTTAGGGGCAGCCCCTAGTGGTTGATGCTCCAGCAGCCCCAGCTCAGGCCCAGACGGTGTCTATTCCTATTCCTGGTCTTCAGGAGACTCTAGCCCAGATATTATCAGTGTGTTCCGGATTGGCTCAGGTAGTATCAGCTATCGCTACTGCAGCGACATCCCAGATAGGGGGGTGCTCAGCAGACCCCTGCAGCTCGCACACCTGAGCAGGTGGTTCAGGGACTTCAGACGCCAGAAGCTGTCCCCGCTAAGATGGTTGCACCAGTTGTTTCTCCAGCTGCACCAGCACCAGAGCATATGGTTCAGGTTATGCCCGACGATGAGCAGCGTCGTCTAGAGAGATTTGGTAGACTCCAGCCACCCCATTTCAGTGGCGCTGAGGGCGAGGATGCCCAGGGTTTCTTAGATAAGTGCCAGAGGATGCTACGTACAGCTGGTATTCTTGAGTCCAGCAGAGTTTCTTTCACTACTTTTCAGTTTACTAGTCCAGCGTTTGATTGGTGGGAGGAGTTGGAGAGGCGTAGGCCTGCGGGAGCAGCACCTCTCACTTGGCAGCAGCTTTCTACTCTCTTCCTAGAGAAGTATGTACCTCAGTCTCGTCGTGAGGAGCTTCGTTGCCAGTTTGAGTGGTTGATACAAGGCGACATGTCAATGACCCAGTATGAGCTGAGATATACACAGTTGGCTAGGCATGCCACATGGATGATCCCGACTGATAAGGAGAGGATTAGGAGGTTCATTGATGGCCTCAACTACTCCATTCGCATTCTGATGACCAGAGAGAGAGTCCTATCATCATCTTTTGAGCAGGTTGTGGATATGGCACGCTCCATTGAGGCGGATCGTCGCCGGGAGCGGGAGGAGAGGGAGGCCAAGAGGCCTCGTGGTTCTAGTAGCTTCAGCGGTGCTCCATCTAGAGGGCATTTTCAGTAGGCAAAGGTCGCTCATCTAGACCTTCTCATTCAGGCCGCCCTGAGCAGAGCGGAGCTTCTTCTGGTCGTGGTCGCTAGGGATTCCAGCAGGGTCAGTCTTCACTTAGTGCCCTCCCAGCCGAGAGTGCAGCACCTACTACTTCTTCAGCCCAGGGTTCATCTGCGGCGAGGGGTTCCCTTCAGTCCCTTTCTCCAACACTAGGTAGCTGTTTTGAGTGTGGTGAGTTTGGCCACATGAGGAGGCAGTGCCCTCGACTTCGTAGGGATTGGGCTTAGCAGAAGGATCATCCCTCCTCTTCAGCACCATCTCAGGCTAGTATAGGTGGAGGTCAGTCTTCTCGTAGTCACCCCAGAGGCGAGAAGCGATCCAGTTGAGGCCAGGCACGATTCTATACTCTTCCTGACAAGCGTGATGCAGTTGCCTCCGATGAGGTGATTACAGGTATCATTTCTGTCTGTCACAAAGATGCCTCTGTTCTATTTGATCTAGGGTCCACATATTCGTACGTGCCTTCTTATTTTGCACATCACTTGGGTGCGACCCATGGTATTCTTGATCCTGTTCATGTATCCACCCCCGTGGGTGATACGATTATTGTGGATCATGTCTATAGATCCTGTGTTATTTCTATTGGGGGTCTGGAGACCCAAACAGATCTGTTATTGTTAGGGATGGTGGACTTTGATGTGATATTGGGCATGGACTGGTTGTCTTCGTACCATGCTATATTGGACTGTCATGCTAAGACAATTACGTTGGCTATTCCTATTATTTCTTAGATTGAGTGGCAGGGTTCGACTGATTTCGTCCCTAGCGGTGTTTGTCGTATTTAGCATTTGTGAGGGATGTGGGAGCTGAGTCTCCTAACATTGATTCTGTACCTGTTGTGAGGGACTTTCCATATGTATTCCCCTCAGACCTGCCGGGTATGACACCGGACAGGGATATTGATTTTGTCATTGACTTGGTGTCAGGCACTCAGCCCATTTCTATTCCTCTTTATCGGATGGCACTAGCTGAGCTGAAAGAATTGAAAGAACATCTTCAGGAACTTTTGGATAAGGGATTCATTTGCCCTAGTGTGTCCCCGTGGGGTGCACCAGTGTTATTTATTAAGAAGAAATATGGTTCCATGCTGATGTGTATTGATTATAAATAGTTGAACAAGGTAACAGTGAAGAACAAGTACCATCTACCGAACATTGATGATTTGTTTGATCAGTTACAGGGTGAGAGAGTGTTTTCTAAGATTGATCTTGGTTCAGGCTATCATAAGCTGAAGATCAGGGACTCTGATATTATAAAGACTACATTCAGGACTAGATATGGCCATTATGAGTTTCCGGTGATGTCTTTTGGGCTGACCAACGCCCCAGCAGCATTCATGCATCTGATGAATAGCGTGTTCAGGCCGTATTTGGATTCATTCGTGATCATTTTCATTGATGACATTCTAGTCTACTCTCGTAGTCAGGAGGAGCATGCTCAGCATTTGAGTATTGTGCTTCAGAGATTGAGGGAGGAGAAGTTGTATGCTAAATTCTCCAAGTGCGAGTTTTGGCTCGAGTCAGTAGCATTTTTGGGTCATGTGGTGTCTCATGATGGTATTCCAGGTTGATCCGAAGAAGATAGAGGCGGTCCAGAGTTGGCCTAGACCGTCCTCAGCTACAGAGATCAGGAGTTTTCTTGGCTTGGTGGGATATTATAGCCGGTTTGTTCAGGGATTTTCATCCATTGCTTCGTCTTTAACTAAGTTGACTCAGAAGGGGGCACCATTCGTGTGGTCGGATGAGTGCGAGGAGAGCTTTCAGAAGCTCAAGACAACTTTGACCACATCTCCAGTGTTAGTGTTGCCATCAGCTTCAGGTTCATATACGGTTTATTGTAATGCCTCGAGAGTGGGGATAGGTTGTGTGTTGATGCAGGAAGGTAAGGTGATTGCTTATGCTTCTCGGTAGTTGAAGCCACATGAGAAGAACTATCATGTTCATGATTTGGAGCTAGCTGCCATAGTTCATGCCTTGAAGATTTTGGAGGCACTATTTGTACGGCGTGTCCTGTGATGTGTATACCGATCATCGTAGTCTCCAGCATTTGTTCAAATAGAAAGATCTTAATTTGAGACAGCGGAGATGGCTTGAGTTGCTCAAGGATTATGATATTACTATTTTATATCATCCGGGAAAGGCCAATGTGGTGGCCGATGCTTTGAGCCGGAAGGCAGTTAGTATGGGGAGCTTGGCTTATATTCCAGCTGAGGAGAGATCAATTGCTTATGATGTTCAGGCACTAGCCAATCGGCTAGTGAGGTTAGACATTTCAGAGCCCAGCAAGGTGTTGGCTTGTATTGTATCTCGGACTTCTTTATATGATCGTATTCATGAGCGCCAGTATGATGATCCACACTTGGTTGTCCTTAAGGACAGGGTTCAGCATGATGATGCTAGAGATGTCACCATTGATAGTGACGGTGTATTGAGGATGCAGGGCCGGATATGTGTACCCAATGTTGATGGCCTTCGTGAGTTGATTCTGGAGGAGGCCCATAGCTCGCGGTATTCTATCCATCCAGGAGCCGCGAAGATGTACCAAAACTTGAAATAGCATTATTGGTGGCGAAAGATGAAGATGGACATTGTTAGACATGTAGCACGGTGCCTCAACTGTCAGCAAGTTAAGTATGAGCATTAGAGGCCGATGGCGTATTCCAGTGCATTGATATTCTCGAGTGGAAGTGGGAAAGGATCACTATGGACTTCGTTACTGGACTCCCTCGGACAACGAGGAAGTTTGATTCTATTTGGGTGATTGTGGAAAGGCTGACCAAGTCAGCTCACTTCATTCTTGTGTGTACTACGTACTTCTCGGAGCGGTTGGCTGAGATATTCATTCTGGAGATTGTTAGATTGCATGGAGTCCTAGTTTCTATTATATCAGACAGAGGTACTCAGTTTACTTCACAGTTCTGGAGGACATTTCAGCGTGAGTTGGGCTCGGAGGTTGAGTTGAGTACTGCATTCCATCCTCAGACGGACGAACAGTCCGAGCATACTATTCACATCTTGGAGGATATGTTGAGAGATTCTATTATTGACTTTGGTAGTTCATGGGCTGATTACTTGACTCTCGCAGAGTTTGACTATAACAACAGCTACCAATCCAGTATTTAGATGGCGCCGTATGAGGCTTTATATGGGAGATGGTATAGATCTCCAGTTGGTTGGTTTGAACCCAGTGAGGCAAGGTTATTGGGGACAGAGTTAGTCCAGGATGCTTTGGATAGGGTGAAGGTTATTCAGGGGAGACTTCGCACAGCTCAGTCGCGCCAGAAGAGTTATGCGGACCGGAAGGTTCGGGATGTGTCTTATTCTGTGGGTGAGAAAGTCTTACTGAAGGTTTCACCGATGAAAGGCGTCATGAGATTTGGGAAGAAAGGACAGCTCAGTCCGAGATTTATTGGCCCTTTTGAGATCCTCGGGAGGATTGGAGAGGTGGCGTATATGTTTGCTTTGCCACCCATTCTATCGGGAGTTCATCCAGTGTTTCACGTATCCATGCTCCGAAAATATGTTGGCGACCCATCGCATGTGTTGGACTTTAGCATTATTCAGCTTGATGATGACTTGACCTATAATGTAGAGCCTATAGCTATATTGGGTCGTCAGGTGAGAAGATTGAGGTCCAAGGACATTGCATCAGTTAAGGTTCAGTGGAGAGGTCGACCCGTGGAGGAGGCCACTTGGGAGATCGAGCGGGAGATGCGGAGCAGATATCCTCACTTGTTTGAGTCTTCAGGTATGTTTCTTCACCCGCTTGAAGATGAGCGTTTGCTTAAGTGGGAGAGAATGTGACGACCCGGCCCATCGTCACGGGAATTAAAACCCCGTTACCTTGCATTTATGTGTTTTATGCTTTTATATCAGTGTTAGAGTCTATCGGGTGAGTTAGGAGTGATTTGGATTGAAAATGAAGCATATAGCCTTTTTGAAGGAAGCTTGAATATGAAAAGTGAACCTGGAGTTGACTATTTAGTTAGAGTGCTCGAAATCAAATTCTGATGATTTGGTTAGTTCCGGGAGGTGATTTGTGACTTAGAGGAGCGATCGGAATTGAATTTGGAGGTCCGGTGTAGAAATAGGCTTGAATTGGCTAAGGTTAAATTTTGGCGAAATCCGAACGGTAGGTGAGATTTTGATCCGGGGGTTGGAATGGAATTCCAACAATTTTTGTAGCTTCGTCATGTGATTTTGGATATGTCTGCAAATTTTTAGGTCATTCGGACATCGTTTGGTCGGGTTTTTGATTGAATGTTAGTTTCGGAAGTTTGAGTTGAATCCTAGGCTTGAATCCGCTATAATTCGATGATTTCTGTGTTTAAGGGCGTGTTTTTATGATTGGAACAAGTTCGTATCATGTTTTGGAGTATGTTGGTGGTTTTTGTTGGGGTCTCGGGGGCCTCGAGGTGTATTCGAACCTTCTTTCAGGCATTAGGAACTTAGAAAATTTGCAAAAAACTGCATATTCTGTGCAGGAAACTTTAAACCTTCGCGTTCGCATGGCTCTGGACGCGTTCGCGTAGGCAAGGCAAGTTTGGTCATCGCTTTCACGGTTGAGGTGTCACGATCGCGTAGGAAGGAAAGGTAAAGCATCGCGTTCGCGTCCCAGGGTACGCGTTCGCGTAGAAGAAAATTGGCTAGTTGAAATGTTATTCATCGCGAACGCATGAGAGGCGTCGCGTTCGCGAAGAGGAAAATGAGGGCTGCTGCATTTTTTCATCGCGAACGCGTGAGTAGTAACGCGAACGCATAGGGTTAAATTGCCTGGCAGTGAATTAAAATATCAGAACAGTGTTTCGCGAACCATTCACCCATAACATCCATTTTTGAGTTCTAAGAGAAGATATTGACGGGAATTGAAGGGAATTTCACCAGGTAATCATCGGAGGTAAGTTTTATGGCCTAATTACATTATTTTGTCATGGAATCTTCGAAAATTTCACTATTAATGGAAGATTAATGAGGGATTTTAGCCCTTGGCCTAGATTATGGAAAATTAATGATTTGAATGGGCAAATGGAGTCCGATTTTGGTAAATTTTATATGCATAGACTCGTGTTGAGACGAGGATCCCAAATATATGACTTTCGTAATTGTTTGATAAGTGTACTGAAAGTCGGGTTTTGGCAACTTTGTAGTTTTTGGTGTAATTTGAATTTCTTTGACTGGGTAACATCCCATTGGCCTATTTTGATGTATTTCTACTACATTTGATCAGATTCTATGCCTGCGGAGTTTGATTCTCGTGTCAAGGGCATCGCGGATTAGTCGTCGAGTCGTATTGAGGTGAGATATGGATATGGGTGATGACCAGCGGGTTCGAAACCCCGGTATACCACTTTGTGACACTGTGTAGCGGCGAGACATGTACTCTCCTGTGAGTGCAGGGTCGATTGTGATTTGGGGAATATGGCTTAGTCCGACTTGTTGATATTATATTGTGATATTGGCTACTCTTGAGCCGTGAACCTCCTTCTCGGATGGTTGTGTACTTTTATGGGCTGTGAGCCGGTTATTGGAATCCTGCGAGGATCGTTATTATTGTTCTGTGATATTGACATGCTAGTTTTACTACCAGTCTGTAGCTATTACTGTTATCATGATTTTCAAACTCTGGAACTTTGACATACTAACATTCAACCGAAAAATGATAAAAGAGTTTTCAAAACTACTTTTGAGCCTACGAGGCTGCATTTGCATATTAGCTGACTGGTAGTGGATCGGGCTGCGTGTCGCAGCGTATATTCATGATATTGTACTTGGGCTGTAGGAGCCCCTCCAGCGTCTGAACCCCCACAGTGAGCACGGGTACCCAAATTGGATCAGGCTATGCGTCGTAGCGGTCATTTCATGCATTAAATTGCATTTAGCTACATCTGATAGTTGTTATATTGTTTTGCTGGTATTGTTGGTACAGATACTGTTGATATTAACACTGTTGCAGGGTATTTGATTATAGCTTTACATAGTGCTATATTGTGATTTCTTATCTACGATGTCTTACCCCTGTTCATTACCACTGAGTCTAGCAGTACTCATTTTACTCCCTGCACCTTGTGTGCAGATCCAGGTACCTCTCAGCAGACCTGATCCGGTAGCCGTTCAGAGGCATATTGCGGGATAGTTGAGGTAGCTGCAGCGTCCGCAGGACCTAACTTCCCTTCCAGCTGTCTTTTCATTTCGTATTGCTATTTCTTTCCGCACTGAGTATCTTGTAAACACTATTGCACTTATGTTATCTTTAGAGGCTCTTGACTCTTGACCCTTCGATCTTTGGGGAGTTGTTACTATTTGGGACTTGATCCCCGTATTGGTATTCTGTCATTATTGGCTTATTTTTATTATGCTTAAATTGGATAAAGTGAGCTCTTAGCTCCGTGAATGTTGTTAATTGGTCGGGTTGGCCTAGCATTATACTAGGCGCCATCACGACCGGGTTTGGGGTCGTGACAAAAAATAACAACAGTGACACAGAAATAAAAAAAGAATTATTTTTAATATTTAAAATAAAAATTAATACATACCCATTCATCATTCAGTCATAACATTCAAGGATTCACTAATAAAAAGATTAATCATGGAAACTTTTTACAGTTCAAAGTTCTTATAACATATGATTTGATAAGTGTTCAGAAATATATAAAAAAATATTTCGTCCACCCAAAAAGTATGTTGCTGCTCAGTTATTTAGCATGTGTTATTTTCAGTAAAAAAAAATTCTGGTAGCCTACTAAGAAGCTGGCCTTTCAATGTGTAAAATCAAATAACATTTTCCAGGATCAAGTCCTTTTATTTATACATTGACCTCGATAATACCTTTGATAAAATTGTTTAATGTTTATAAGCAATACAGATTGAAAAAAATAAGTCAAGAGTGTATATGAAAAAGGTCCTAAATAAAAAATATAACTGAGGTATATTTTTTACAATATAGGAATTATGTTTAAATAAAGAAGAAGATGTTGTGTCCTCATATGTACATAATGAGTTAATATGCACTATTAGTTTTATATAAGAACTAATCTTCTTAACCAACACATGCTAATTAGAATAAAATATGATAAACTAAAAAAATACAGAATTGTAAAGGAGAAGACTTTAGAAGTGTTCATACAACAGTAAAATATTGTCTTAGAGTTGGCGCATTAATATGCACAACTTTTTAATATTCACTGAATCACAGAAGTAATAAGAACAATAAAGAACATGCTTCTCATTATTTGTCATGATTAATTTGGTTTATTGGTTTGAACATTTAAGCAAAATGTCTGAATTCTTGATTACTTATCAGATTGCAGAAGCATATTCATTATTTCTAAGAAGTATAACTATTAACTACAAAGTGATATATATAACTACAAATCGAGCTAATAGAGTTATAACAAAATAAAGAATAAAGAAACAAAAATTAGTATTCACCTTAAACAGGATGATATTTTTTTACGGGGAACAATTATGTTATTTAAACAATAAAGAATAACTATCACCAAAGTTATCTTCTCCCCCCCCCCCCACATTTATATACAGAGAAAATCAGAGATTATAATATTTTTTACTCCAATGGTCTTATAGAAACTTTCAGATAAAAAATAAATAAAAATTATTTAAAAGATAGTAATGGTAATCAAAGAACAAACCTTTTGTAATCGTAGAGTTTAAATCAATACCTTGTCATCCATCAGAATAATCTTAATAGAAAAAAGTGTATTAGGTCTGTCCCGATTCGGATTTCCCAAAGCCTAACTATCACGACCCCAATCCCGATCGTGATGGCGCCCAACACAACTGCTAGGCAAGCCCGACCATTTACCCTCTCATCCCAAGCATGAAGCTCAAATCAATTACCTAGATATTATTATCAACAATAAAGCTAAACTGAATAACCACCCAAAGATCTAGGGTCACGAGTCTAGAGCCTCTAAACATGATCGGATAACAATATCTAAACCAAATACTCAAGTATGAATAATGTATATACAAAGGAAGACTGGAATAAGAAGAGAAGCCAGGTCTTGCGAACGCCAGGCAACCACCTCAGCAACTCGGATAAATACTGATACAAGCTGGAGTACTCGTCTATCCCTCCTGTGTTCCTAAATCTACACACAAAGGTGCAAGGAGTAGGGGTGAGTACTAAGTACTCAGTGAGTAATATATATATACAAGTAGCTGAAAGTAAGAAATCCACATAATACCACATAATGAAGCTAAACTACAGTCTGATTCCCCCTACGAACTAGCAACAACAACAGTACATTACACTATCAGAGATAATTCACAGACAAAGATGCAATGCAAAGCACATAACCGCTACGGCGTGTAGCCCGATCCATTTAACGTCGACGGAACTCACTAGGGGTGTGTACAGACTCCGGAGGGGCTCCTATAGCCCAAGTGCAATACCTCTACGGCGTGCAGCCCGATCCTCATATCAACCGTTGCGACGTGCAGCCCGATTCATCCTCAGTCCACAATAAACATATATGTCACACAATAGCTCAAATTATTTATTACCAGGTTCCAGTTCATAAATTATGAAAAATACTTTAACTTTTATTTAAGTTTTTCAAAACAGGTAACTTAGCATTTCAATACGGTGATTGCAAACCAGGACTGAGATCAGTGATTAAGCAAGTGTAGCTATCACATATATAACTATCCTCTTGGGATACTACAGGTCGGCACAAGGCCCCAAACACGGCTTACATCCCACAATTATATCAAACACAGTATTTTTCAACCACAATTATCATATCATACTCATTTGGGATGGACTAAGTCTCAATCCCCAGTCACAATCAGTCCCGCACCTGCCACGGGGTGCGAGCCACCCCCTTCTAGCGTCACAATGCGCTAAGCTGGGGTTTCGAACCCTCAGGCTACCATATATACAAACTACTCACCTCTAGCCGGTCGAAGACTCATCCGCGATGCCTTTACCTTTTGAATTTGTCGCCTCGTGCGTAGAATCTAGTAAAACCACAACAATTATATCTAATACGGGTCAGAGAAACATAACCCAATTCAATTTACACGAAATATGCCTAAATGAACTAAGTTGGTAAAACCCGACTTTCGGTATGCTTCTTGAAAAATTACGAAAGTCACATATTCGAAATCCTCATCTTAACACGAGTCTAAGCATATAAAATTTACTAAAATCAGACTCCGTTTCCCTATTCAAATCAATGATTTTTCGTAATTTAGGCCTAGGGCTAAAATCCCACTTTAATCTTCCATTAACAGTGAAATACTCAAGGATTCCATAATAAAATAACTTAATTAGGCCATAAAAACTTACCTCTGACGAATACCCGATAAATTCCCAGCGTTTTCCCTTGAGTCTCTCTCTCTCTAGGGCTCAAAATTTGTGTTTTTAGTGAATGAACCCGCGACTGGCATGTTCTGGAATTTAATTCACTGCCAGGCGATTTAACTCTACGCGTTCGCGTGACCTCCCACGTGTCTGCGATGCACAGTCCTATTTACTTTTCGCGAACGCGACACTGCACCACGCGTTCGCGATGAACATTTTCCTCAGTCGCCAGGATTTCTTCTAAGCGAACGCGTCTCCCATTCACGCGAACGCGATGGTCTCCATCTTTCTCCTACGCGAACGCGACCTCACGGGACACGAACGCGAAGCTCAACCCAACATTGCCTACGCGAACGCAATGGTCTGATAGCGAACGCGATGCCTTAGCCAGCCTTGCCTTCGTGAACGCAACATGGGCCTCGCGAATGCGAAGGCTTAATGCCTGCTGCACAAACCTGCAATTTTCTGCAGTTTTCTCTAAGTTGCAAATGCCCGGATGATGGTCTGAATTCATCCCGAGGCCCCCGGGACCCCAACAAAAACCACCAACATACTCCAAAACATGATACGGACTTGTTCTAATCATAAAAACACCATCCTAAATATCAAAATTACCATTTTCACACGGATTCAAGCCTAAGTTTCTTCAAAACTTCCGAAACTAACATTCAATCAAAAACCCGACCAAACGACGTCCGAATGGCCTAAAACTTTGCAGACATATCCAAAATCACATAACAAAGCTACAGAAATTGTCGGAATTCCATTCCAACCCCTGGATCAAAATCTCATCTACCGTTCGGATATCGCCAAAATTCAACCTTAGCCAATTCAAGCCTATTTCTACACCGGACCTCCAAATTCAATTCCAATTGCCCCCTGAGTCACAAATCACCTCCCGGAACTAACCAAATCATCAAAATCCGATTCCGAGGCCTCTAACTAAATAGTCAACTCCAGGTTGACTTTCCATATTCAAGCTCCCTTCCAAAAGGCTATTTGCCTCGTTTTCAACCAGAATTACTACTAACTCACCCGATAGACTCTAACACCGATATAAAAGCAGGAAACATATAAATACAAGGTAATGGGGTGATAATTCCCGTAATGACGGGTCGGGTTGTTACATTCTCCCCAAATTAAACAAACGCTCGTCCTCGAGCATACCTAGAGTTGTACTAGAAGCAACCCAATAGCTGATTGACCTTACCAAGTCTATATACGGGGTGGTACCACGTCACCCTGTCCATCATAAGTCCGATAACACAATATAGCTGAACTTCCACAGTTCATATTGAACATAAACCACATTGCACTTTCCGAAAACATATACCAATTCCGAATCCCACGTCTATACTCAGGATACACAAGATCCAACTGCAATAGCCCATACTCGCCACTTCGGTGAGATCACATAATGTATCAAACGACCCAATCACTCGAGACGATGCCCTCTAATCATAACAGTTGCCCTAGGTAACCAAGTACTAACTGAAAAACCCTTTTTCCATTAGCTAAAGTCTCATTCCAACACCTTCATATATTGCCCACGGCAACCGAACACACGATATATCGAATCCATCTCTCAGGTCATCCATTCACGAATCCATTTCCCTTTTAATTGATACCACAATAGATTTTGGAGCCAAACCTCGATATCACCTTCCTAACCAACTGAAACCACATACGCCCGCACTCATTAATGGCTCCAACGATTATTTCGATTATAACACACCGTACTGGTGATATAACACCTCAACATCGGCCTAAGCCACGACGAGCACAACACGGGCTCCAATAAGAAACGCTTGAACATACTCAAATCATGAGAACTACCACAACAAAAGAGCTGTAATTCAAATTCCTCAATAACATCACAACACATAACTGAGATCTCATCTCACGTTATAGAATTCGAGTACCTGAATCCTTCTCGAAAGGTCATAACTTCACGTGGCCTTCCCAGGGATCAAGATTCCATCCAAACACTATTACTCCTGAAGCACCTCAAGTCATCATGCTCAAAAGAGTCAGCCACGTACGTATTTAGGCCTGAACTCAAGCAATCAATCCCACTCACGGTGAAACAATTTAATATGCCATCAAATCTTGTAAGGACATAACCAATGCGCCATTCGCCGAGCGACATCCAACACTGACTTTCCTCAGAGACTAGGAAAAATATAGTACGCAAGGTAACCTATAGGAAAAACTATGCTCCATATAACACGGTTGCGGCGTGCAACCTGCTCAAAATGACATACCCGTGGCGGCATGCCACCCGATCCAGATACCATACCTGTGGCGGCGTGCCACCTGATCTAAATAACCCGTGGCGGCGTGCCACCCGATCCACGCATAAATCTCGCAAAAAGAAATGCACAACGAGTCAAATTGCTCAGTACAATATATATATATATATATATATAGCCTCAAGCTCGGCCACAAGAAAAGCATCCTACAAAGTTTCCCCAATACCGAAACTGGATCAATAGTAGAAACCTCTGCACTGATATCCGCCACGAAGGCCCCACTGACAAAGCAATACCTACCCGTTGTCCGCTGGTCCTGGGTACAACTACCCTGTTAGAGCATATTCTGATACTCTCTACTATGCAATTTGTGCCATTTCTGACATAGTCCATATCACATTAGTCTAGACAATGTAACTTATGAAAACCAGTATGCAATCAAGTATCATAACCCCAAATGCATCATATCAAACTACGAGAGAGCCACTAGGGCTTCCAATTTCCAATAATCGCTAAACGATGCCAATACACTCGTCATACAACCACTGCATAGACGGATTACGAGGACTTCTAGTCTCAATTACCTATATAACACATGAATCACTATGCCTGATCCCACACTCAACTGTATGAATACATAACACACATCAAACATCCATTCATACCACGAGAGTCATTCAGAAATTTCCCTATGCCATCATCACTAAATCATCACAGTCCAACAAGAGAATACCATCATACCACTAGATATTATCAGTTTATAGTACTTTGTCCCTTTTTGACCATATACCCTGCCAAATCACTAGAACAACAGTATCATTTTCATTAATCACTAGAAAGATAGATTCTTAAATCACCTGCAGCTGCCCGCACTGCTCAAAATTTTTTAATGACTTCCCATATATTATGAACTGATCTCAAAACCTTAAACATGCCATTATCAACTTTCCATAACATATCGCATATACCATACCACACTAAGATAACATGGAAAATTCCATCGCTTTCCTACACCGTAAACATCGACGTACTTAACTAGTCAAGGACCTTCATGATCCCATATAGAAGAAAAGTCATTACACATTCCATGCTTCGCATACCAACAGGAATATACTCACTTTCAAACCACGCCAGAACACATCACAAACTCCTTCTCCCAATTCATTGCATAAGTTAACAGTCAGGACTAAGTCCTTCTACCCACATCGAGCTACGCAACTGCCAACACTCAAGAGCTTTGCTGCACCATAGCTGCAAGACTCATTACTCGTACACCTACCAGGAGTTAATCGTATCCTTATCATACCGTTTCAGTTTATTAACAAGTTGTCCCATTTACTCAATTTCCTTTCTGAATAATCTTTAACTTAGTACTAGCCTTTACTGTAGCACTACAATATCTCAACTCATGTTACCACACGAGACTCATACACAAGACTACATGGTCTAAGGCTCAGAGGCCGCTGAATACTCTCTTAATGTTTCCCAGAAGTACCACATTCTACAATACTTTATTTTGAAGAACTTCCTGCGATTTTGAATTCGTTATCCTTACTCCCCAATACAGATACATAGAATCCCATCATTCACATAACATTACACAAGTCTTGATCCCTTCTAACGAAACCACTGTCTTTAGCCACATACACAATCTTAAGACACCTTACCGTTACAAGCAAAGTCTTGAACACCGCAAGGCTATTCTCGGGCGTCACTCATCCTTATTCAATTATAATTCAGCTGTCTTATTGAACAGAACCACTCGTGCCTTGTTAGAACTCTGACACTGCAGAACATGATTACATACATATGCACTTAGCTATCTTTCTTTTCTATACACCGAACATTCTTGACCAACAACAGTTCAAATCATCCTAGGATTTCTTCACATCTACGAAGCACCATAACCCTTACTAGAATTTCCCCAACATACTTAGAGATAGAACCAACACAAAACACAACAATGCAATCAGTTAGTCAACAACAACCTCCCCAACTTGGCTCGGAGCCATACATCAAAGCACTTTTAGACACCTATGTCATTCTCACTCAAATTATGGCATAATGTTATAGTGAGATTAAACTCAAGTCATTTACAAGCTTGACAGAGACTCGAATCATCAGAGACCTTAACTCTTCTGCAATTCTTGCATTTAGTCACACTCAACATTTAAGCCTACTCTCTAGGTGACAGAAATATTTTTCTAAGTTCCAAATTTTTCAAAAAAGAATTCGACAGAGTTTCCTTTGTAATTTGGCCTATCCACCTGCCAGAGAAGCACCAAACAATTCTAACAATTCGCCCACAACTGGACAGGACACCATAATGCATATCAACAACATAAACCTCAATATTATACGAATCATATTATCACAATTAATATTTGAACATGCGTTGCACCTGCTCGAATCATAACACATATCAAATACCTTTCAATTACACCTAAGAATCAATCCACCTACTCTGCCTCAATCTAGTATTTCAGTACAACACCTTCTACCAGGATACACACCTTCCACCATGATACACATAGCATAATCACTTTAGTCTTCCTGAGTCTAAACTCGTTCTACTACACGTAAGGCACTTTACCTTCCAAATAAGAGATATGATAAATATTCACCACGCCCATAGCTCGGGGCTACACAACAAATTTAAATAAATATCTAACACCTGACAGCTGGTACATTATTAAGCTTCCATTTCCACAGTTACGGACAATATCGATCACACGAAATTTCATAATACTAGTTTGAAAAATCAGCACCAGGGTGCTCAAGTCATAGACACAGATCTGGCCTCAAGTCCTCCCGACTGGACCAGCATGAACTCACTGAGATTATATCTCGCCCCTCGATCAGGGAATCACAAGCCATAAGGCAATTATATTACTGAGCGCTCGATGCGTACACAGACGTGTGGAAGGAATTTCAAAAATTATATCTCAAGCTGAATCAAGTACGCACGATAAGAATTCCAATAAATTTGAAGTGTTTCCTAAAAGGTTTGCAGCTTCCCGAGGATAAGTATAGGCGTTCCCGTGCCGATCTACGAGACTCTACTAACCGGCTCAAGACCATGAAGTCTAGTAACCTAGGCTCTGATACCAACTTGTCACGACCCCAATCCCGGTCGTGATGGCGCCCAACAAAACTGCTAGGCAAGCCCGACCATTTACCCTCTCATCCCGAGCATGAAGCTCAAATCAATTACCTGGATATTATTATCAACAATAAAGCTAAACTGAATAACCACCCAAAGATCTAGGGTCACGAGTCTAGAGCCTCTAAATATGATCGGATAATAATATCTAAACCAAATACTCAAGTATGAATAGTGTCTATACAAAGGAAAACTGGAATAAGAAGAGAAGCCAGGTCCTGCGAACGCCAGCAGCTACCTCAGCAACTCGGATAAATATCGATAAAAGCTGGAGTGCTCATCTATCCCTCCTGTGTACCTGAATCTGCACACAAAGGTGCAGGGAGTAGGGGTGAGTACTAAGTACTCAGTGAGTAATAAATATATACAAGTAGCTGAAAGTAAGAAATCCACAGAATACCGCAAAATGAAGCTAAATTACAGTCCGATTCCTCCTACGAACTAGCAACAACAACAATACATTACCACTATCAGAGATAATTCACAAACAAAGATGCAATGCAAAGCACATAACTGCTGCGGCGTGTAGCCCGATCCATTTAACGTCGACGACGCTCACTGGGGTGTGTACAGACTCCGGAGGGGCTCCTACAGCCCAAGCTCAATACCGCTGCTGCGTGCAGCCCGATCCTCATATCAACCGCTGCGGCGTGCAGCCCGATCCATCCTCAGTCCACAACAAACATATATGTCACACAATAGCTCAAATTACTTATTACCAGGTTCCAGTTCATAAATTATAAAAATATTTTAACTTTTATTTAATTTTCCCAAAACAGGAGACTTAGCATTTCAATACGGTGATTTCAAACCAGGATTGAGATCAGTGACTAAGCAAGTGTGGCTATCACATATATAACTATCCCCTAGGGATACTACAGGTCGGCACAAGGTGTCACACCTCCTTTTGGCGCGCTTACCCCGAGGGATAAACGTACGAGGGAGTTTTTCCAATTTAAGTGACAATATTCGAAATGGGATTATTTATTTATTTCAGAGTCGCCACTTGTAATAAATTATGGTGTCCCAAGTCACCAATTTATTTAAATCCCAAATCGAGGAAATTTTCGACTTTCCAAATGAAGTCTACGAACCAGAAATTCTAAGTAAGGAATTCTGTTGACCCGAGGGAAGGTGTTAGGCACCCCCGGATCCCGTGGTTCTAGCACGGTCGCTTAAATTATTGTAATGGCTAAATATCTGATTTTTAAAAAATGTTCAATACTATAATGCAATTTTAAATCATTTACCGCGTTTGGTTATTTTTAAGAAAGAAAAAAAAATGAACATTGTTATTGAGGGGCCCCGCAATTTTATTTCTTCTATTTAGCTAGGCTCGTAACATTTTTTATTTAAAAAAAAGATAATCCTAAAGTGACTACATTTTTTCTATTTAGTTTGTCTCTAAAAGAAAAGAAAAGTCCTAAACAATTACATGCTTAAAAGGCTACTCTATATTAATACAAAAGGTGTTTCCTTGAATGACAAATTTATTCTTCAAATTATAAAGCTAACTACAATTTGACAAAAAACTAATAAAAATAGAAAATAACAACAAATATTGATCAACAACTTGCTTTTCTATTTCATTTCAAAACTTCAACTTCCAATTCGAGCTTACATCAACACATGGTTTTTAGAATGTGTACCTGGTTTTGAAAGGAATGGGAAAATGGCAAATCAACAGGGCGGTGAAAATACAGCAACAACAACAGTAACAACCAGCAGTAGCTTCAACACCTCAATCCCGAAAATCCCAGCAATACGGAGAAAAACAAAAACCAAAATAGTAAAAAATAGAAAAGAAAAATATATTCCAGATTTTCTCTTTGTTTTGGCTTTCTAGCTTTGAACTCTTTTCACTTCTCAAAAGAAACTCTCAAAAATTGCATTTTTTTCCGTGTATACTTCTATATCCAGAGTGTATATCGAGTGTATACCACAGCAGGGAATTTTTTTTATTTTTTCTTCTCTTCCGATTTTTCTCTCTTTTTTCTCTACCTCTTTTTCATAAATCTTCTCTTCTATTTATAGGCAAGAATTTCGAAAATTTTCAGATCTTTTTATTAAAAAGAATATATTTTTTAATTTAAAGAAAACCCATTAATCCATGTTTTCCTCTCCATGTTTTCCTCTCCATGTTTTCTTCCTTTATTTCCTTGCCCCCACTACTTTATGTTATGTGATTATGATTATTTTTGGCTAAAAATCTGAAATTTTCTTTTTGGGCCAAGGGTTTTGGGTTGGGTAAGGGTGCTTAGGATTGGGCTTGTAACTTAATTTGCAAGATGGCCCAATCCAAATTTTTCTATTTTGTTCTTCTCCATTATTCAACATCCTAATTAATAAAGCCCAAAAATACTAAGATTAATTTATAAAAGCTAAAAATTATCTTGAAATACTAATTAACTCATAATAATAATTATCACACAAAATTAAACATTAATAAAAATAAAATTGCACGATTTGGACATTAAATGCTTAAAAAATGCAAAAATACATATTTTTTATGACTTTTCATTTCTGTAAAATAAACTTAATTGTAAACTTGAATTTTATATACATATGCAACATATTTTTTGTATATTTTATTTATTTAAACAAGCAAATATGCACGGATAAAAATGCAAATAATAAGAAAAATAACACAAAAATCACGCACAACACAATACTATTATTATTTTATTTTGAATCTTTGGGAGTATTTCTCTTATAGGGCAAAAATCACGTGCTCACAGCTGCCCCTCTTTACTCGGAAACACGAAGAGTTTTCGTGCAAAGATAAGTGAGCGGATACGAGCGATTTTTGCCCGTTTGAGTACTCCGTGTGAAGCATTTTTTGAAAGACTTGACCGAGCCTTTGCTTCGAGAGGCCTCCTACATATCCTGGGCTAAACAGGAATCAGGTCAATGTAGTTCGGGAAATTTTGGTAGCTGGGACTACCATGACTGCTGTAATCTTGCTGTTACTGTTGTTGCTGCTGATGCCACTACTTAACTGATCCCCTTATTACATCGTGCTAAACGATAAATAAGAAGCTAGACTAAGTTACAGTATTGCAAATTCTTATCTATCTTTTCAGCTTGATCTTGTCATGTTCATTGCCATCCTGCTGGCTATGATGTTTCTTCACATGCTTCTTCTCTTCTAACAATTGTTATTTCGGCATCTTGATTGCCGAACTCCGACCATTGGTCTCGTCCTTGTGATCTTCGAACTATTCTCCTTCGAGGTCTGAATCTATTTTTCTGATCCTTGTTGCCTTCCTTCCGATTATGAACTTGGGTTCATGCTGGGGATTCTCGTTAGACTCCGTCACTTTCCAATTGTTCACTATCCTTATCAAATCTTAGAAATTGAGACGTCGTTCTGCTTTTCCGGCAGTCTTCTGACTTTATCGACAAACTCTCATCATAAATCGCCACTCCATTCTTCAGGCGGGCACCTGACTTCAACAACAAACTTCGAAAATAAATCGCTACTCCATTCTTCAGGCGGGCTCCCTGACTTCAATTAAACCTTCAAAATTAAATCGCCACTCCATTCTTCAGGCGGGCTCCCTGACTTCAACTACAACTTCAAAATAAATCGCCACTCCATTCTTCAGGCGGGCTCCCCTGACTTCAACTACAACTTCAAAATAAATCGCCACTCCATTCTTCAGGCGGGCTCCCTGACTTCAACTATAACTTCAAAACTAAATCGCCACTCCATTCTTCAGGCGGGCTCCCTGACTTCAACTACAACTCAAAACTAAATCGCCACTCCATTCTTCAGGCGGGCTCCCTGACTTCAACTACTACTTCAAAATAAATCGCCACTCCATTCTTCAGGCAGGTTCCCTGACTTCAACTAACACTTCAAAATAAATCGTCACTCCATTCTTCAACTACCACTTTATTCTTGTTGCATCGACTCTTGAACCATTACCTTGTTTCGGAACTGCTTTCCTCCTGGGTCGTGTTGCTTTCCCTCCTGACTGCTGGGGATATCTTTAGAATTGTTTACTTGCCTGCTGAGGATAATGATGCTGGGAAAATTTTCCTTCATTCCCTCATTTCCTTTGACTCATGCGCTTGAATTTGCGCTGGGATCTCTTGTTGTAACTCTCTGCTTTATGGTGGGTTACTGGTTTCAAGACCTGCAATGTAAAGACTGAAGACTTGCCTTTTGTTATACAGGTAGGCGCCTGCTTTTAGTAGCAACTTTTGAATTAAAAATGCATTCTGGCAATAATTTATGAAATATGCAAAGGACAATGTAAAATAAATCAAACGTAAAATATCCTATTCGAGGGCGAATAGTCCCATTGTATTCTATTTGAGGGCGAATACTCCCATTGTATTCCATTTGAGGGCGAATACTCCCATTGTATCCTATTCGAGGGCGAATACTCCCATTGTATCCTATTCGAGGGCGAATACTCCCATTGTATCCTATTCGAGGGCGAATACTCCCATTGTATCCTATTCGAGGGCGAATACTCCCATTGTATCCTATTCGAGGGCGAATACTCCCATTGTATCCTATTCGAGGGCGAATACTCCCGTTGTATCCTATTCGAGGGCGAATACTCCCATTGTATCCTATTCGAGGGCGAATACTCCCATTGTATCTTATTCGAGGGCGAATACTCCCATTGTATCCTATTCGAGGGCGAATACTCCCATTGTATCCTATTCGAGGGCGAATACTCCCATTGTATCCTATTCGAGGGCGAATACTCCCATTGTATCCTATTCGAGGGCGAATACTCCCATTGTATCCTATTCGAGGGCGAATACTCCCATTGTATCCTATTCGAGGGCGAATACTCCCATTGTATCTTATTCGAGGGCGAATACTCCCATTGTATCCTATTCGAGGGCGAATACTCCCATTGTATCCTATTCGAGGGCGAATACTCCCATTGTATCCTATTCGAGGGCGAATACTCCCATTGTATCCTATTCGAGGGCGAATACTCCCATGATATCAATGTATGAAAGTGAGCAAACCCGAGACGTCCTGTTCGAAGGTGGACAAACCTGAAGCATCCTATTTGAAGGTGGACAAACCTGACACGTCATCTTGAATTGCCTTCCTCGTTTCTCCGAGAAAATTTTCAACAACGGCAGAAAATTTTCTGCTCCAATATTGGTGTTCTTCCTTGTGGCATGACTTTCTGTTATCAATAGCACTTTCTTTCCCTGTTTCAAATCAAAGAAAATTTGTTAGTTCAAAATATTGTGAGCGGTTGTGCCGCTCATGTGGTGGTTTTTTCCTTTTCTCCTTTCCCTCGCTCGGGGTTCCCAAAATTTGTTGGGGAATGATTTCATTTGCTGGAGATGATATTCTTGCTGGGGATGGGTTTTTTCCATTTATCTCTTCCCCATTTTGTGTTTCTCAACTTGCTGGGGGCTATTTTGTTGTAGATGAGATTTCCTTTCCTCCTTTACCACTCTGTGTCGTCCGACCACCTCGGAACTTGCTGAAGATAACACTGTTGGTGGATTTTCATTTCCTCAAAATTGGTGTTTCACTCTTCTGAAGGCTGTTGAGGATGACATTGGTTTAAATATTGCTTCCCTTAAGGCCTTCTTTCTTCCTTTTTACCCAAGTGGTATTCGATTTCCAGAAAATTTTCAAAATGAAAAGAAAATTTTCTGCCCCAGTTTAATAATCTTCTTTGCACCATACTTCTTGCCGTCAACGGCATTTCCTTGCCTTGCATAGTAATTGGAAAGTTGGTGGCCAGTTTTGAAGTCATTTCTCACTATGTTTTGACTAGACAGACTTTGACGGGGGAATGTTTTGACAAAAGGAGAAAGATAAAAAGAAACAACAAATAGAAGACAAGGGAGAACTGACTCTCTAACAAGAAACAACTATAAAAACTTATCAAACGCGGATACCAACTCTACTGGTCATGACATGCACATATGGCCTATCCTCCGTCGTTAATTGCCTTTCACGATTTCTGTCTCGTGATTTCCATCCGATTATCACCTTTGTTCGACTTGTAATGCCCGAAGGGTTTTCACTTTCAAGCCTCTCTCATTTTGATTTTCTCTCGGCTTTCGTCGCCTTATGGTGCCTGTGAAGGTTTTCACCGGTAAGACTCTCTCATTTGTATTACTTTTAGCTGGGGATTGGGATGTCACTTCTAAGACTCTCTCGTGTTTCCTTTCTGCTGGGAATCAGAGTCTTTTCTGCTGAGAATCAGAGTGTTATATTCTGATAGGACTCTCTCACTCGCCTGACGTGGCATCTTTTGAAGACTGATCAGAAGGTCTTTCCGGACCGTAATGTGGGATTTGGATAGGGCTAGAAAGAAAGGGTATTGACGGCTCAAAACAAAATCAATTTTGGGTTCAAAATTTACAACCTTCGGACCTAAATTTATTTATAATCAACACAATTTTTTTTATTTACACTATGACCGAGCTGTGAAGCGCCTACGTATCCTCTTTAAGGAATCGAGCTGTGAAGCGCCTACGTATCCTCTTTAAGGAATCAGGTCAAACGTAGTTCCCAATTCCATTTTTTTCAAGTTTCATCCATTTTTCTTTTTCTTTTATTTTCTTTATCTCTTTTTATTGTTCTCTTTCCTTTTCTTTTTCTTTATCCCTTTCTTCTTTTGTCTTTCAAACTTATGTTTCTAGTCTTTGCAACTAATTCCGAAGGAGGGGTATAAAAGAATTTAAATTAGGGCTCAAAGGGTTGGCGATGGATAAAGTGTTTGGATAGCAGAACAAAATGCCTTCGTCATTCCAATCTTCAAAACATGCCAAGTTCAAACAACATATTCACGACATCTTCTGTTTGTGCTCTGATTGATAACCATATCGTCCATTCGCCTTTTCATCTATCATTTTAAAATATTGTTGGACGATACTTTTATTTCAGTATCACGAGCGAACCCCGTCTTAGCATGGCCAATTTTCCTTTAAGGGTTTCTTTACGTTTTACCTGCCCCAGTCTCACATGATTCGAGCTCCAAATAATCTCAAATTATTTTTATTTCTTTCTTAAAAATGACCTGATTATCTTCCAATTGCTTCATGATTAACCCTTAATATTAGGCCAAAATTATGTGCGATGCCATGTCAGTAGAGTTGGCGTTCGAACAAAATGACAAATTTAAAGATAGAAAAACTAAACAAAAAGACGACTGGGTAATAAAAGACCAGAAGTTCCATTAAACGGAGAAAAGGTTCAAATACAAACAATCAAACCAACACTACAAACTTGAAACGACACTTGATAAGACCAAGCAAACTGAAATGACCAAAATGGAAAGATAAGAGGGTTTTACTTCAAAACAAGATCCGGGTCACAACCCTGAAAACAACTCGGACAAAAGAAATGACAACAAAAACAAACCACCGAAAACTCCTCCTGATTACCAAGCATGACTTCTCATAGACCAACTTCTGCCGATTGGTTTTGCTTTGAAATACAGATCGGGCTTCTTAATCTTCCCTTCCCTTGCGTATCAAATTGATCATATGGGTCTAAGGGTGAGCTGGCAATGGATTCTGATTAATGTTGGGTGCCTCTGGTGTCTGAACCTCGATCTTATTGGTGTCAATAAGATTTTGCACTGCATGTTTCAGTTTCCAACATTTCTCGGTATCATGTCTGAGAGCCCCTGAACAATACTCACAGCTTACCGAGCGATCCACATTTGGGGGTAGGGGATTTGGCAATCTTGTCTCAATAGGAATCAACAAACCTATCTGCTTCAATTTGTGGAACAGAGCAGTATAAGTTTCTCCCAACTCGGTGAATGTTCTTTGTGTCTTTTCCTTTCTGAAGGCATGATTCCCTCGGAAACCTGGTCCTGGAGGGTTATTGTAAGCCCTTGGTGATGGATATGTGTTTCGGGGAGGGTGATTAGGGTGATTTGGGTAGTAGGGTCTGGCTTGGTAATGAGGTGAAGGACCTTTCGATCTGGACCAAGTACCCTCCTCTACCGTTGCAACTTCTTCTCTTCTCTTCTTCCCGAATGCAACCCATGTGCCATTCTGAATAGCTTGAGTCGTTGCTTTTAACGCGGAATAGCTCAAGATCTTATTGGACTTAAGTCCCTCTTCTATCATTCCGCCCATTTTGACCACCTCATTGAAAGATTTACCAATCGATGTCACCAAGTGACTAAAGTAAGTTGGCTCCAGTGTCTGCAAGAAGTAATCTACCATCTCGTTCTCTCTCATCGGGGGATCTACCCTTGCTGCCTGTTCCCTCCAGCGGAACCCAAATTCTCTAAAGCTTTCGGTGGGTTTCTTCTCTAACTTTAGCAATGATAAGCGATCGGGGATTATTTCAAGATTATATTGAAATTGGCCGATGAATGCTTGGGCCAGGTTATCCCATGTAAACCATCTGCTGGGATCCTGCCTGGTGTACCACTCTAGTGCAGACCCTCCCAAGCTCTGACCGAAGTAAGCTATCAGAATTTCATCTCGCCCTTCGGCTCCTCGCATTTTGCTGCAGAAACCTCGGAGATGGGCTACTGGGTCACCATGCCACTCGTATAGGTCAAACTTGGGCATTTTGAACCCGGCTGGCAACTGGACATCTGGGAATGGACACAGATCTTTGTAAGCGACACTGACTTGGTTGCCCAAAACATGCATATTCCTGAAGGATTGCTCCAAGCTCTTAACTTTCCGAATAACCTCCTCCTATTCCAAACTTTTGGGGTGTCTTTCCGGTTCTGCCGGGTTATCCAAGTGAGGGGTGTGTGAATGCGGTTCAGGAGCCCTAAAGGTAGGCTCGGGAGAATAACAATGATTGTCATGGATTTGAAAACCGGGCTCACTGGACGACTTTTGTAAAGTAGCAGGTGGAGGTGCCACAAAAACAAGGGTAACCGGGGGAGGAGGATTTTGTCTGGCTGGTGAAACCTGGGATGTATAGGGGTTTTCCCCTTGATAATATGGATAGATCGGTGCATTTGTTGATGGATCAATGGGCGGATGCTCTGGTGCTGGTGTAAGAGTATGAAGGTTTGGTGATGACTGTCCCCTAACCCAGGCTAGGTGCATCTCTGTTATTTGCTGTCTCAACCGGTCCACCTCCTCTTTCATAATCTGTATCTCTGTTTTCTCTCCGTCGAGACTTTTGCCGGAACTAGACATGCTTGCTAGAATTGGACCTCTTGATCTAGTATGGTAATGGTGATTGGCCAGAATATTCTGTCAAGCCAACCGCTAAACTTTCTGAAAATGCAACAAACTTGTAAGCTCACGGAGTTTAACAGATATGTTATCACACGTTGGATGCAATGCACCTAGTCAGTTAACCATATATGTATTCACCGCATGCGTCATTCCAGCTTTTCCTTTTCAATTATCCTTGAAAACCTCTCTCGTTATTAACCTCCCTTTTTTTCATTTTTTTTCTTTTTTTTTCAAATTGGAATAAAAACCTTGTTTTTACAAACACGGCCTTTCAGCGCCTCGGGGACGAAGATTATAAGGCTGTGAGGGTCAATTGACAAAAAAAAAAAAATCTACAAACTGACCCAAAAGTGGCCGTTTATGCAAAGTCGGTCTTTCGGCGTCCCTTTCGGGTACATTCGGCTGTTCTTGAAAACGGCATCACTCAACTTATTTACAACGAAAAATCAATTTCGATATTTTTGGCTATTTTTGTTTTTGCAAAAGGGGAGGTTGAACCTGATAAAGGTTGCCTACGTATCTCACATCTAGTGAGAATCAAACCAGCGTAGTTCGGTCAAATAAAAACAAACTATATTTGTAAATGAAACAAACTATATATTATTTTTTTTAATCACACATTTTTTTTATTTTACAACAAACTTTTTCTTTTTTTAAGTAAAAAAACAAACTATTTTGAAACTATTTTTTTTAATCACACATTTTTTTTTATTTTACAACAAACGTTCTTTTTTCTTTTTAAGTAAAAAAACAATCTATTTTGAAACTATTTTTTTTCATTTTCCTCAATATTTAAAAAAACCGGTTAGCCTGCAAATCTGAAACAAATAAATGCGTAAAACAAACAGGATGCAGCAGGATGGTCTTTTCATTTCAGGTCACCTGTCCTAGACGGACCCAACCCCTGTGTTGAGTCCCCTAAGTCAAATGCAACATGATGCAAATAAGCGTTCCTACTAGGGATCCGGCATGAAGTCACGTTATTCTAAGTTCAAAACCTCGGTATATGATCTAGACTGTGTACCCGAGCGGACAACTCGAGCTGAGGAAGGAGCTCCTTTCCGGGAACCAAAAGGCCAGCCAGCTTAGAAACTTTCCGAACCTCTTTCTTATTTCGGGGTATGACACTAACATAATAGGGAGTCTCAACCAGTGAGCACATCCCCAGGGGTGAGAAAAGAAGGGTTTCGGCACTGTATATATATACAGTTCAAACAATATCAAAGCGATAAAAAATATCATTTTGCACATTTACACCCAAGATAATAAACCAAATACAACAATTATTCAAAGCTCGAGTTCTAAAACCCTAATCCAGTGGTTCTGGGTTCATCATCTTGTTGGAAAATGTGTCTAGACTGGCTTTTACTCGAGCAGGCAACTCGAGCCGAGGAGTGTCAGTGTACCGGTAGCATGGCTTTCCGGCTTAATTGACAATGCTCCCCGCCTAAACATGTGTGACTACAAATCCTTCACCGGGTGCCAAGCACCACGGCTATCTTGAGAAAACGGGCTATGTCCAGCAAATGCCCGATATTATTTTAAAGAGACTTAGAAGAAGAAAAATGGGTATCGGCACAATTTATACACAATTCACAAAATATCAAAACAGTAAATAAATATTTAGCACATTAAATACAAACATATAATAAAATCAGATAATAAATAAGCCAAATACAACAATTATTCAAAGCTCGAATTCTTAAACCTTGAACCAGTGGTTCTGGGTTTGTGTCCCCAGCAGAGTCGCCAGAGCTGTCACACCTCCTTTTGGCGCGCTTACCCCGAGGGATAAACGTACAAGAGAGTTTTTCCAATTTAAGTGACAATATTCGAAATGGGATTATTTATTTATTTCGAGTCGCCACTTGGAATAAATTATGGTGTCCCAAGTCACCAATTTATTTAAATCCCAAATCGAGGAAATTTTCGACTTTCCAAATGAAGTCTGCGAACCGGAAATTCTAAGTAAGGAATTCTGTTGACCCGAGGGAAGGTGTTAGGCACCCCCGGATCCCGTGGTTCTAGCACGGTCGCTTAAATTATTGTAATGGCTAAATATCTGATTTTTAAAAAATGTTCAATACTATAATGCAATTTTAAATCATTTACCGCGTTTGGTTATTTTTAAGAAAGAAAAAAAAATGAACATTGTTATTGAGGGGGCCCGCAATTTTATTTCTTCTATTTAGCTAGGCTCGTAACATTTTTTATTTTAAAAAAAGATAATCCTAAAGTGACTACATTTTTTCTATTTAGTTTGTCTCTAAAAGAAAAGAAAAGTCCTAAACAATTACATGCTTAAAAGGCTACTCTATATTAATACAAAAGGTGTTTCCTTGAATGACAAATTTATTCTTCAAATTATAAAGCTAACTACAATTTGACAAAAAACTAATAAAAATAGAAAATAACAACAAATATTGATCAACAACTTGCTTTTCTATTTCATTTCAAAACTTCAACTTCCAATTCGAGCTTACATCAACACATGGTTTTTAGAATGTATACCTGGTTTTGAAAGGAATGGGAAAATGGCAAATCAACAGGGCGGTGAAAATACAGCAACAACAACATTAACAACCAGCAGTAGCTTCAACACCTCAATCCCGAAAATCCCAGCAATATGGAGAAAAACAAAAAAAAACCAGTAAAAAAATAGAAAAGAAAAATATATTCCAGATTTTCTCTTTGTTTTGGCTTTCTAGCTTTGAACTCTTTTCACTTCTCAAAAGAAACTCTCAAAAATTGCATTTTTTTCGTGTATACTTCTGTACCCAGAGTATATATCGAGTGTATACCACAGCAGGGAATTTTTTTTATTTTTTCTTCTCTTCCGATTTTTTCTCTCTTTTTTCTCTACCTCTTTTTCATAAATCTTCTCTTCTATTTATAGGCAAGAATTTCGAAAATTTTCAGATCTTTTTATTAAAAAGAATATATTTTTTAATTTAAAGAAAACCCACTAATCCATGTTTTCCTCTCCATGTTTTCCTCTCCATGTTTTCTTCCTTTATTTCCTTGCCCCCACTACTTTATGTTATGTGATTATGATTATTTTTGGCTAAAAATTTGAAATTTTCTTTTTGGGCCAAGGGGTTTTGGGTTGGGTAAGGGTGCTTAGGATTGGGCTTGTAACTTAATTTGCAAGATGGCCCAATCCAAATTTTTCTATTTTGTTCTTCTCCATTATTCAACATCCTAATTAATAAAGCCCAAAAATACTAAGATTAATTTATAAAAACTAAAAATTATCTTGAAATACTAATTAACTCATAATAATAATTATCACACAAAATTAAACATTAATAAAAATAAAATTGTACGATTTGGACATTAAATGCTTAAAAAATGCAAAAATACATATTTTTTATGACTTTTCATTTCTGTAAAATAAACTTAATTGTAAACTTGAATTTTATATACATATGCAACATATTTTTTGTATATTTTATTTATTTAAACAAGCAAATATGCACGGATAAAAATACAAATAATACAAGAAAAATAACACAAAATTCACAACAATTGCAAGAAAACTAAAATTATTTTATTTTGAATCTTTGGGAGTATTTCTCTTATAGGGCAAAAATCACGTGCTCACACAAGGCCCCAAACACGGCTTACAGCCCACAATTATATCAAACACAATGTTTTTCAACCATAATTATCATATAATACTCATTCGGGATGGACTAAGTCTCAATCCCCAGTCACAATCAGCCCCGCACCTGCCACGGGGTGCGAGTCACGCCCTACTAGCGTCACAATGTGATAAGCCGGGGTTTTGAACCCTTAGGCTACCATATATACAAACTACTCACCTCTAGCCGGTCGAAGACTCATCCGCGATGCCTTTTCCTTTTGAAATTGCCGCCTCGTGCATAGAATCTAGTCAAACCACAACAATTATATCAAATACGGGTCAAATAAACATAACTCAATTCAATTTACATGAAATACGCCTAAATGCACTAAGTTGGTAAAACCCGACTTTCGGTACGCTTCTCGAAAAATTATGAAAGTCACATTATCGAAATCCTCGTTTCAACACGAGTCTAAGCATATAAAATTTACTAAAATCGGACTCCGTTTGCCCATTCAAATTAATAATTTTCCGTAATTTAGGCCTAGGGCTAAAATCCCACTTTAATCTTCCATTAACAGTGAAATACTCAAGGATTCCATAATAAAATAACATAATTAGGCCATAAAACTTACCTCCGACGAATACCTAATGAATTCCCAGCATTTTCCCGTGAGTTTCTCTCTCTAGGGCTCAAAATTTGTCTTGTTGGTGAATGAACCCGCGACTGGCCTATTCTGGAATTTAATTCACTGCCAGGCGATTTTATTCTACGCGTTCGCGTGACCTCCCACTAAGTGGGGTCAGCCGGCCGAGGAGGCAACTTGGGAGACCGAGCAGGATATGCGCAACCAGTACCCTCATCTCTTCACCACTCCAGGTATGTTCTCTATGCTCGTTCGAGGACGAACAAATATTTTAAGTGTGCGAAGATGTAACGACCCGGCCGGCTGTTTTTGAAATTTACGCCCCGATCCCCAATTTAACTGTTCCCCTAAGTTCATTTCTGCTATTGTGGTTTGCCGGGAAGGTCGGTTCTAGAATTTGGAGTGTTTTGGGATACTTATTCCCTAAATGAGAGCTTTGTACTTGAAAAATGGCCCGTATTCGGAACAGTGTTAAAACGACCTCGGATGGTTCCATTAGCTCCGTTAGGTGATTTCGGGGTTGGGAGCGCGTTCGGAATGTATTTTGGAGGTTTGTAGCTCAATTAGGCTTGAAATGCCGAAGTTTGAAATTTTGGCGAAATCCGAATGGTAGGTGAGATTTTGATCCGGGAGACGGAATGGAATTCTGACAATTTCTATAGCTTCGTTATGTGATTTTGGACATGTCTGCAAATTTTTAGGTCATTCGGACGTCGTTTTGGTTGGGTTTTTGATAGCATGTAGGTTTCGGAAGTTTTGGATGAAACTTAGGCTAGAATCCGCTTTGATTCGATGATTTCTGTGTTTAAGGGCGTGTTTTTATGATTGAAACAAGTTTGTATCGTGTTTTGGAGTATGTTGGTGGTTTTCGTTGGGGTCCCGGGGGCCTCGGGGTGAATTCGGACCATCATCCGGGCATTTGGAACTTAGAAAATCTGCAGAAAAATTGCAGATTCTATGTAGGAACTTTAAGCCTTCGCGTTCGCGTGGCTCTGGCCGCGTTCGCATAGGCAAGGCAGGATTTGGTCATCACGTTCGCGTCGAGGATGTCGCGTTCGCGTAGGAGAAAGAAGTAATGCATCGCGTTCGCATCCTAAGCCACACGTTCGCATAGAAGAAAGAAGTGAAGCATCGCGTTTGCGTCCCAGGTCACGCATTCGCGTAGAAGAAAATTTGGCCAGTTGATATGTTGTTCATCGCGAACGCGTGGGAGGCGTCGCGTTCGCGTAGAGGAGATCGATTTGTGCATCGCGTACGCGTGAATAGTAACGCGAACGCGTAGGGTTAATTGGACTGGTAGTGAATTAAATTCCAGAACAGTTCAGTCGCGGGTTTCATACACAAAAATACCATGTTTGAGTCTTAGAGAGAGAAACTCACGGGAAACTGCTGGAAATTCATCGGGTATTAATCGGAGGTAAGTTTTATGGCCTAATTACGTTATTATCATGGAATCTTTGATTATTTCACTGTTAATGGAAGATTAATGGGGGATTTTAGCCCTATGCCTAAAATATGGTAAATCGTCGATTTGAATGGGCAAACGGAGTCCGATTTTGGTAAATTTTATATGCATAGACTCGTGTTGAGATAATGAACCCGAATATGTAACTTTCATAATTTTTCGAGAAGCATACCAAAAGGGTTTTGGCAACTTGTGGTTTTTGGTGTATTTCAAATTGTTTCGATTGGGTAATGCCTAATTAGCCTATTTTGATGTATTTCTATTGATTTTGATCAAATACTACACCTGTGGAGGCTGATACTCGTGACAAGAGAGTTGTCTCTTAGCTGTTTCATATCGGAGTCGAAGTATGTGGCTTGTCTAACCTCGTGTGGGGGAACCTTCTCCCCTAGGATATTATGTGTTAATTTAAATGCCTTGTACGCGAGGTGACGGGCGTGTACATGCGCAGTTTGCTAGAATCCACCTTACTTGAACTGTTCAATTCATGATATTTCAGTTCTTAGGTGATTAGATCGTGACATCTACCTGATACTCGTTAGAAAAGCATGGTTAGATAGGATTTATCTGTCTAAGTGCCTAATTGTCTTACTTGAACTTCTTGGTATTTGTTGATACTGGCTTTGGTGAAATTGTAGTTATGCATATCATATTTCTCTGTGCTTTCCTTTTTATTGCTTGTGATGGTGGACTGCGGGTTCAATTCCCGGAGATCCAAGGGCTGCGGGTTCGATTCCCGGAGAACCGGAGTTGTAGTGTTTGTGGACTGCGGGTTCGATTCCCGGAGATCCAAGGGTTGTGGGTTCGATTCCCAGAGATCCTGAGATATTGAGGTACGGACTGCGGGTTCAATTCCAGGAGATCCTAGGGCTGCAGGTTCGATTCCCGGAGACCTAGAGATACTGATATAGGGACTGCGGGTTAAATTCGGAGATCCTGAGTTGTTGAATATAGAGAGGGACTGTGGGTTCAATTTCCATAGGTCCTAGACTTGTTGATTTGAGTTTATGTTGTGTTGGTTACTTGTTGTCAAATTAATCGTAGACGGTTGCAGTAATTACTTTATTGTTGCTATTTCATACTCAATCTTATTTAACTGCTTATTATTGTTTTGATCATTATGTTATTGTTCTCTCGGTAGGGCCCTGACCTTCCTCGTCACTAATCCATCGGGGTTAGGCTTGGCACTTACTGAGTATCGTCGTGGTGTACTCATGCTACTCTTCTGCACACTTTTGTTGTGCAGATCTAGGTACATCAGGTCAGGCTCATCTCGGGTGATTTAGCAGCACTTCAGGAGACTTGAGGTATGATCTGCTACGTCCGCGGATCCGGAGGGTCTCCTTCTATTCTCATTAGTGATGGCAGTTACTTTCCCTTATTCTCGTTGTTTAGACATTCTTGATGTATAGAGCCACAGTTGTACTCTTCTTTTAGTTTGTGTTATCCGTGGGATTCCGGGTCTTGGTAATATGCTATTTAGTGTTTTTGGCGAAGTGTATGTGCCAAGTGACACTTATTACATTTCTTTTATATCATTTCGCTATTATTTTATCTCTTGTTTCATGAAATAGTACATTCTGCATCGTGTTAGGCTTACCTAGTCGCGAAGATTGGGTGCCGTCATGACAGGTTCGCGATTGGTGAGCTAGGGTCGTGACAAGAATATAGTTACTTTCTTTGGGTCAGCAAATGCGTCAGGCATGCTTTGCAATAAATTGCACATGAATTACCCTTTTATGAACTTCAAGTTCATATTATTTTTTTCGAGGATCTCGATGTATAAATGATAATTTGTTCCATGTAACTTTTCTCAACTATTGTATCTTGTCTCCCCCTCATGTTAGAAAAACTAACTTGTTTCCTCAACTTTGAGAACCTATCTTTGTTTGTTATGGTGTTATTCAAAATATACACCGCACATCAGTAATAATAAGATGGAATTATTTGGTTCATGACCCTGAACCACTTGTGAGGGGAGAAAATAATATACTTTCGTATATAATGTATATCAAACTGATATGTATAAATTGTTCTCATAAGCAATAGTTTAGCTATTAAGTGGAGGCACTCAATAAATCATTTTGCTAAACCAACTGTGATGTAAACCAACTTATTAAGATGAACTTCTTGAATAGAAAATATGGAATATGCTCTAAATTAAATTATTGAGCAAGTTACCTCGCACACACCGGCCAGGTTGTGGGTTAATAATAATTGCACATGTAACCATCTCATAGATGCATCTTATGTGGTATACATGGCGGGTGAATGGGTCCATATTCACCTTTGATATTTCCAGCATTCGTGTGATTCAATCCCGTTTTTGGTTGGTATATTAATTAATGAGAACAGGCACATAAAAGAATTCGTAAAGAACTTTCTAGTTCTTTAATATTTACCCATGTGAATTCTCTTTATTTTTTCACATCATACTTAAATTGATGCGGGTAAATCAATTATGCCAACTGAATAAATTATCAATATTGATAAATTTCAGATTTACACCATGATGTGTGCAATTATGAATAAACTCCAAGTTTATTATGATATAGGTTTTATATCAATAAAATACCCACTTCATTGTGGTATTCTTTTATTTATGTAGTACAAATTGGAGATAAAGCGGGTAGCTTTTTACATACATATTATCCCGCTACAAGTTGTTTTAATAAAAGATATTAAATCCTTCCTTTATTTATTGTCTCAATATAATCAACCGCTTTCGCGAATACTTTGAAAATTGAATATGTTTCTTTGAGACTTACTACAACACAATACCTTGTTGGTAATCAATTGTGTTTCTCCAAAATAGTGGTAATTGGCTCTTCTAGAGCTCTCAATTAATTGGTAGTACCACATAATCATCAACACATATATGGTGAATATCTCTTTTAAAGAGAAACTTATACCATTATGGTCATGGCCAAAATTAAATGAAAGATGTGTTTCTTGCATTATTGTTGTCCTTTAATAATCACATTGCCAAAATATTGTGGCGTACAATAGGTACGTGACTAATGATCATTCATGCCATAATAATGATATTATTTTCTTATATCATCTCAAACCTCCTTCTAGAGGTGAGTATTGTATATTCAATACCAATAGCATGTTCATATTCTTTCAAGAATGAATATGTCTTCATAAATTAGATGTTATCACATTCCCATCATGAATGGACCATAATCATCTATATGTGCTATATAAAATCTCACGTCAAATCGATGACAAATATTACCTTCACAGAGTGAAGGATTATTTTGAGAATCCTTATTATTCTCATTATCACAATGGTGACGATTATAATTCTTCTATTGTCACGTCCACATCCGTTGATACCTTCACGGTAATAATTTTGTCTTCTTTCAGACTTATCACATACTGCTATCACATTCTCTAAAGGGAATGAGAATGGAGCAAATTCAATGGGACGGATTTTTAATTCTTTGCCCACAATCATACATGAATTTAATCATGACAAGGCATAGAAACTTTGCCACTTTGGGTGATTGTAATTTCTTAAACTCCATTAGAGTTATAATTAAACTTTGTTGTCTTTGCTTGTATATAAAATCAAAGTATAGAATAAAAGAGAAAACGGCAAAATACTTACCTTAAATCAAAAATTTAATCATGAAGGAAGTCCATGGAATAATTGACAATCATTGTGCTCAATCCCAAAGCTTCTACTCAATTGGTTATAGTCTCGTGCTAATAACGTGTTATGAAACAATAAAAGAACAAGAGCAATATTGTAGAGAAAGAGATATGGGGAATTCTTATTGAATTTTGGGATGAATTACAATGGAATAGAACCCTCTATTTATAGGGAGATGTTGACTTAGCCACCAAGTAATAAACCCTAGAATCTCTCAAAATATGGACATTCACCATAAATAGAATTCTATTTATGGTAAAAATTAAATATTTACATGTACTTTAAATAATACTAAAAAATACCGTAAATTACTTATTAAAATTCTAATTAAATGAAACCAAATATATATATTTTTTTGTTAATTTTCTTCTTCCCTTTACGAATAGAAATAAAATATGTACTATAAGTATGCGAATATTTTTTGTAGTTTTTTTTATAATAAACCTATTAAGAGAATGATAAAAGTTTAAAATATCAACATTAGACTATTTTCTTTAATACTAGATGATGCGTTAATTTTCAAGAATTAATTTTATTTGTTTTTGGTATATTGCTATTTTAGGTTTATAATAATAATAAATTAAAAAACAATTGATGAAAAACGTGGGATCAGAGGCAGCATCCATTGTGAAGTATTTTGTTACCCACGTTTGAGACCATGATCAAATTGTAGAGTATTTTTTTTTCTTTTTTTTTGCTTAATTACTATTGCTATGTAAAAAGTTTTTTGATGAATTTTTAGGTTTATAATAATAATAAATTAAAAAATTGATGAAAAATGTGGGAGTCTGGAATTGGAATATATATTGTTTTTAGTTTTAAATTTGTAAAAGTATTTTCCAAAAAACGTGGGACTCCGTGATGTTGATTAATAACTGAATTGGTTAATATTAAAATTTTGTAATTTCTTTTTTACTTTTAAATTTTTCGAATCTAGAGTTTTGTCTTAAAGATTAATACAAATTTGACACTTGACACGGTATTATAAGTTTGCCTCTCTTGATAATTAATAATTAACTAGTATAGTACCCGCACGATGTGCGGAAAATAGGAAAAAAAATATAATAAAATATTAACTTACTTGCTTAACCACCTCATATTTTTATAAGTTAATCAATCATAAAATGTAGACCATTTGATTGACGAAATTTTATAATAAGATAAGTAAGGTAGGAAAAATTATTTTATCTAACCTAAATTATCGTAAGATTGTGTGTTATGTGCAATGAGATTCAAATTTAACTTAAGTTACTATAATTATGTGATTTAGTTATGTATGTATTATTATGATGACTATGTAAGAGAAGTGTATGTGTAATCACATATAATGTATTTAATAATTTTTAAAAAATGCTTGGCGATATTACCGTTATATACATAGAGTGTAAAGTATCAATAACATTAAGTGCTTTAATCCCTCTTGCTTCTTCCTCCAAAGAAAACATGCATTAAATCGTAGAATATTTGGCAGGGAAGATGGTCATCGCAAGACTTCAATCAAAGTAGTTCTCTTACCTTGTAATAAATTTTGAAGAAGCCCATCATATCCCTAAAAACACAAATTCTCTCCATAGATAAAGTTAACCTCTTAGATTTTTTGACTATTTTTTGTTAAGATTGCACGTTTATCCTTTTTCTATAATTGAATATATAAATAAAGCTCATTGAGAAGGAAAAAAGTAAGCGGAATGACTTGGATACAATGGAATTTCCTTAGAGGCGTTCTTCTAAGAACCGCAATCTTCTTTGGATAAGAATAATAAACTACCTAATTTCCACTACAAAAAACATGCTTCCTTGGATTAATTTTTGTTTTTATAACTCGAAGCCCAAGAAAAAGCTGAAAGCAATTAAAAATTAAATTAAATTACGTTTATTTGATTTATTTTTGCATGTGAATTCAATATGAAAAATATATAGGTTGATAAATAATATATCAAATCAACTGCCCATCCCCAGTTGATACAGAGAGAAAGACATTATGAAATCACATTTATAGTTTAGTAGCAAGTAAAATTTGGCTAAACTTGGAGTTTAGTATTTTAAGAAACTTGAAGAATTACTCGGTGCAAGTAATTTTTGTATATAAAAATTACTTGGAGTTTAGTATTTCAAGAAACTTAAAAAATTACTCGGTGCAAATAATTGTTGTATATGTAATTTTTGCATAAGACATAAGTTTTCTTGAGATGTTGATAGATGAAGGAACATTAAAATTGAAGAACTGTAGTTGTGGAAGAAATATATATTTATAGTTTTGAACAGTTTCTATCCAGTATACAAAATCGTTAATTACACAGTTGAAGCTATCGTGCTTTTGCAGAGAAACTTTAGAGTAAGTTGAAGGTGGAGTAAAAGGTTTTAACAAATAAATTTAATTAATAATTTAAAAAAAATCAAGAATTTGAAGAGATGTTTGCATGATTTTGAAGTGATAAGTTGGAACGGTTTAGAATTTATGGTTTTTAAGAGTTTTGAACGGTTTTGAATTTTAATTAACAAAAGATAATACTTTTTAATTAAAATAAAATTGTAATTCATATTTTTATTCCTAATAATTTGGAGCAATGTCTTAAAATATCAAGTGTCTTTTAAGGATTTTGCCACTTGGCTTCATAAGGGGCTTTTGTCTTATGCTTTATATATATATATATATATATATATATATATATATATATATATATATATATATATATATATATATATATATATATATATATATATATATATATGTTTGTGTGTGTGTGTGTTTTATTTTATTTTATTTGTTTTATTATTTTCATCTTTTATATGTATATATAAATAGATTTTTCAATTTTTTAAATTTAAAATAACTTTAAAACTCCAATATAAAACTACTCCCCAATTTGAATTGGTAATTCTTTTCTTTTTTTTTTTAAATTTTTTTATTTAAAGTTATTTTGAAACTTTAACTTGAAACCACTTCTCGATTTGAATGGGCATTGTTTCTTCTCATTTGTTTTGTCTTTTTATAGGTTAATTTTTTTCTTTTTATTTTAAAATAAGTTAAAAATTCAAACTTGAAACTACTCCCACCCTATTTAAATGGGTAGTTATTTTATGTATATATCTATTTTCGTTGTTTTTTATTATATTTAATTTAATTATAAGATATCTATATTTATTAAATCCAAATAAAGTATATATATATATATATATATATATATATATATATATATATATGTATATATTTACGTTTTATTTTATTATTTTTGTTTTTTATATGTAAAATAATTTTAAAACTTCAATTAATTTAAAATCAATTTTCTTTTTAAATAGAGAAAAAAATGTGTCCTTTATTTATGATAAGTACAATCAGTTATTTTTGTTTATTCTTTTTTACTTTTAAATTTTTCGAATCTAGAGTTTTGTCTTAAAGATTAATACAAATTTGACACTTGGCACGGTATTATAAGTTTGCCTCTCTTGATAATTAATAATTAATAATTAATTAATTAATAGATCGATTGTGGCCCCACATTCTTGTGTTGCGAGAATAGAGGCACATCAGGCAAATAGGGAAATGAAATGACTAAATTTACTCAGAGCAGAAGCCCATATAGATCGGAAGAAAATCAGAATGCCGTATTACTTTCCTCCATATGGCATCTTCTTCCTTACCTCCTAAGAAGAAAAACAACAACCGCTATACACTTTCAACAATTTTCCTTCTCCTTTTGTTCCTCTCAAGTCTCTTCTATTTCAACAAAAGAGCTCTTGAACCTAAACTCTCTCTCTACAAAAACGTCTTTTCTCAACCCCCTTCAGTATTTTCTCCAAGATCTGCTGATACTGAATTTCTCGATAATACGCTAACAACTCCATTTGGTGATACCAAAGTCGTAAAGGCAAAATCTGAGACACCCATTTTGTCAAAACCTGGTTTTGATGATAGTTTGGATGAGAAAGTAACACCAATTTCATCAGAATCTAATGACACTGAAGGCTTAAAAGCTTTTAAGAAAACACCCGTTTCTGATTTCAATGATAATTTAGTTGAGAAAAGCTCAGCACCTGTTTTATCAGAGTATAAGGAGGTATACAATGCAACAACAAAACAAGTGGTTGATTCGGAAAGAAATGAGGAGAAGGTGGTTGACTCTAATTTTAAAGTAGGAGGACAAAGTTGTGATCTTTACAAGGGAAGATGGGTGAAAGATGAGAAGCACCCAATATATAAAGCAGGGTCTTGCCCTTATGTTGATGAGGCTTTTGATTGCCAGAGCAATGGTAGGCCTGACTCGCAGTATCTTAATTGGAGATGGAAGCCACATGGATGTGATCTTCCTAGGTAAATTGCTGCTGCTTGTTTATATGTGTGTGTGTAAATGATTATCTGGTCTGCTATATCTTTTGTCTTATTCTGTAATTTTGTGTCATATGCTTATTATTTTGCAAAGACTTTGCTACCGACTTTGTGTCATGGTTTCCAGCCGTGACTTTGCTACATGACTTTTTGTGGCCTGGCCCTTCCCGGATCCGGCGCATAGCTAGAGCTTAGTGCACCGGATTGTCCCTTTTTTCTGTCATATCTTTGTTATTGTGCAACATCTTGAGATTCCTTTTTAGTGCTTTTATACTCCAAATAGATTCTTTTTCCGTAATTGGTAATTTTGTCATGTTTGAAGATGTTGCACTAAACCTGTTTCCATGAAAATAGATGAACTTTGCTTCCAGAGTAACTTCCTTAAATGATAGCAATATTGAGATTCTGATGGCTATACCATTTATAGCACCTTCCTTAAAGCCAATTTGGTGTAAAGTTTCACACGTTACACCTATCTTTGATTCCCCTTAAGGCGTCCTTCAGCTGTTATGCTTAAATAGAAAGCTAGATTATATTTCTTACAATAGGATCTTTTACGTTGCTAAAGAGGAACAGTGGACATGATCTTAGAAAGAGTAACTTAAAACTCTTTATCTTTGGTGATAGGGCGTTGCCAGCTCTGATGATATTTTCCTGTTTCTGCATTTCCATTTCTGACATAGTCTAGGGTCATTACTAATTATCAATGTTATTTTGCTACTCTTGAACAACTCATCTTGTGTCACGACCCCAAATCCGGTCGTGATGGCGCCCAGCACATTGCTAAGCCAGCCTGACCAATCAATATTAACCACGGAGCTAGAAGCTCTCTGTAACCCATTTAAACATTTTTTTTTTATTTACGAAATAACATTGATACATATAACGAAAACGGGGAACCAAGTCCCATAATACATCAACTCCCATGGACCAAGGGTCAAGAGTCATGAGCCTCTACTGAACACGAGTGTATAAAGGTTTACAAGATATGCAGTGCGGAAAGAAATGTCAATACAAAATCAAGAGACGGTAGGAAGGAATATCGGGTCCTGACTCACGCTGCGGCTACCTCGTATATCCCACGGATGTCGCCTCGCACGCCCATTCGGATCACGCTGGCAGAGAGGTACCTGGATGCTACGCACGAGTGCGAGGAGTAAACGAGTCTTCGCCGAGACTCGATGGTAATAAACAAGGGTAAGACGACGCAATAAGAAATCCGTGATAAAGCACTATGTAAAGCTATAATCAGCTACTGTCATAGAATCAATCTTCATGTACCTGTCCTGTACCAACAAATACCGATAAATAGCATAACAGACTAGCGGATGTAGCTAAATGCGATGCAATGCATGATATGACCGCTACGGCGTGTGGCCGACTCCAATTTTAGGTACCAGTGCTCACTTGCTGGGGTTCGGACTCGGAGGAGCTCCTACGATCCAACACATCTCATAGAGATATTCTGCGGCGTGCAGTCCGATCCGACATATATCCTGCTGTGGCGCGCAGCCCGATCCACTACTAGTCGGCTAATATGCAGATACGGCTCGCAGGCTCAAAAATAGTATTTGAAAACTCTTTTATCATTTTTCGATTGGAAAACAGTAATATCAAGTTCCAGAGGTTGGAATTAGCATAATAACAAAAATAGCTGCGGACTAGTAGTAACTAACATGTCAATATGATAAGACAATGATAACGATCTCGCGGGATCCAATAACTGGCTCACGGCCCACAAATACTCAACCGCCCAAGAAGGGGGTTCCTCGGCTCTAAAGTGGCCATTATCACAATATATAATATGCAACCATCCGAGAAGGAGGTTCGACGGCTTAAGAATAGCCTAATATCATAATACAATATCAGCAAGTCGGACTAAGCCATAGTCCCCAATCACAATCGACCCCGCACTCACATGAGAGTACGTGTCTCGCCGCTATACAGCGTCACAAAGTGGTATACCGGGGTTTCGAACCCGCTGGTCATCACCCACATCTATTACTCACCTCAATACAGCGCGACGACTACTCCGCAATGCCCTTGCCACGAGAATCAAGCTCCGCACACGTAGAATCTGATCAAATACAGTAGAAACACAACAAATTAGGCCAATGGGACGACACGCAATCAATATAGCTCAATTTACATCAAAATTCCCAAAGTTGTCAAAACCCGACTTTCGGTACGCTTATCGAAAAATCACGAAAGTCACATATTCGGAACCCTCATCTCGATACGAGTCTAAGCATATCAATTTTACCAAATTCGGACTCCATTTGCCCATTCAAAACCTTGATTTTCTAAAGTTCAAGCCTAGGGCTAAATCCTCCATAAATTACCCAAATTCCTCCATTTTCATGATATAATTGCATAATATTACCAATACTAATCATAGTTTAAGTCCATAGATGATTACCGGATGATTCCCCATGAATTTCTCTTCAAAATCGCCCAAATCGCCTCTAAAGCGAGACCCAAAATGTGTGAAATGTTATGAAATTTTCTAACTTCGATACAATTAACTCACGATTTTCGCCTCTGCGGAACATTTTCCGCTTCTACGCTCCCGTATCCGCGACCAAAGGGTCGCTTCAGCGGTTCCAGGCCTAGCCGGCCATTTCCGCTTCTGCGAACAAAGGGCCGCTTAAGCGGACCCGCTTCTGCGAAGAAGCTTCCGCTTCTGCGGACACATCCGCCTCTGCGCATCACTGACCGCTTCTGCGGTCTCGCCCAAACGGAAAAATGTCCGCTTCTGCGGACCATGCCCAATTTCTCTCGTCCGCTTCTGCGATCACTGGCTCGCACCAGCGACCCCGCTTCAGCGGAAAGGCTTCCGCTTCTGCGTAACCACCCGCTCCTGCGCATCTCGTCCGCTTCTGCGGACACGCTCCTACGTCCAAAATTCCGCAGGAGCGGAAACAACAGAAGCAGGATCCCAACCTGCAATTTTTCCACAATTTTCTCCCGTTTAACCATCCGAAAACACCCCGAGGCCCCGGGACCTCATCCAAACATACCAACACATCTTAATACCTTATTCGAACTTGCTCCAATCCTCAAAACACGTCTAACAACATCAAAACCCATAATTCGCATCGAATTCAAGCCTAAATTCCTTAAAACATTCCAAATTACACATTCAATCAAAAACCCGACCAAACGACGTCCGAATGACCTGAAATTTTGCAGGCACATCCAAAATCACCTAACGAAGCTACTGCAACTGTCGGAATTCCATTCCGACTCCCGGATCAAAATCTCACCTACCGTTCGGATTTCGTCAAAATTCAACCTTAGCCAATTCAAGCCTATTTCTACACCGGGCCTCCAAATTCAATTCCGATCGCTCCCTAAGTCACAAATCACCTCCCGGAACTAACCGAATCATCAGAATCCGATTTCGAGCCCTCTAACCAAATAGTCAACTCAGGGTTGACTTTCCTTATTCAAGTTTCCTTCACAAAGGCTATATGCCTCATTTTCAATCCAATTCACTCCTAACTCACTCGATAGACTTTAACATCTGATATAAAATCATAAAACATGTATTTACAACATAACGAGGTGGTAATTCTCGTGACGACGAGCGGGTAGTCACATTCTCCCACTCTTAAGCTAACGCTCGTCCTCGAGCGGGTCAGAAACATACTGAAGTTTCAAACAAGTGAGGATGACTGCTCGCATCTCCCGCTCGATCTCCCAGATGGCCTCACTCGCGGGTCGACCTCTCCGTCGAACCTTGGCGATCTGATCTCGCTGAACCTCGATTTTCTCACTGACGATCCCAAAAGTGGCAATAGGCTCACGTACGCTGGGATAGATCGCGTCGGTGAATGAGTGCCGAGTCTATCGTACGCAGAACGGATCTCGATGTATCCGAGGCATGAACACGTGGAATGCTGGATGGCAACGGCGGATAGTGAGGCGGCGACCGAGCCGTGTATGCACTCTCGACTCTGCCTGGTATGCTCGAGAGGACCGATGTGCAGGACTCGGCTTCACTTCTTCCCGAACCTCGTGGCACCGCCACGTGGGTGAAATCTTGACATTGCTGCTACATGCGACCACGAACACACAACTCCCAGAGACTCTGCGGTCGCATCGCTCGTTGCAGCGAGGCAGCGTCGTGCTGGCCCTGCCTCCTGGATCAGCTGCTGTCACGGAGCATCACCGGACTAACGGGTCCTGTCGATCTAACCTGCGCGAGGCTCCGAGACCGTCCGCGGGGATGCCCTGCCCATACGAACTGCCATCGTACGGGGCCATACGAATACTGGCCCGATAGCCGTTGTTGTAAGCGAGCTCGATGAGTGGTAGGAACTCGTCCCGCGAACCACCAAAATCGATCACGCGAGCTAGGCAACATGTCTCCCGAATGCGAATAGTGCGCTCGGTGCATTGCCCGTCATGCTGGGGTGAATATGCTGTGCTGACTCGGCTTGCGTACCCATCTCTCGCTTGAAATGTCTCAAGTGAGAAAGTGGGCTGAGTACCCCTGGCGATATGATAGTGCATGGGACTCGACGTGCGGCAGAGACAATCTGCTAGAATAAAGATCGATGCAATGCCGCTCAGATGAGTGAGGTAGTACTGGCGGGATGATAGTGGCGCACTTGGTCGGTCATCCACGATCACCGTGCGAATCAAACTTACGTAGCCGTGGGGAGTCCGATGTTAAAGTCGCAGTGATCACTGTCTCGTTTCACTCGAAGAATAACAATCGCCGTCTGGAACTGCTCACGTCCAGAGACTCACGGTGCTACGATGTGCCTGGCTATCGTACGACAGGTTACGGTGCTATCATGTCTGATAGCATGTCGTGTTACATGCTGTCTCGCCGATAGCTGTTTCAAGTCTTGATACATCTTCGCCGACTACTGGATGGATAAGTCTGCGGTATGAGCTGCTTCGGGAATAACTTGTCGCTCGAAAGGCACGTCAACATTGGGCACGCGTATCCGGCCCTGCATCCACAATACATCGTCACTGTCGATGGTGACATCTTTATCGTCGTCGTGCGAACCATCGTCACCGGGGACAGAATGTGGATCGATCATCGTCGGCGCTCACGAATACTGATCATATAGAGATGGCCAGAGATAACGACAGCGATACTGCTTGCAGGCTCCAGAAATATCTAACCTGCGCTGGCCGGATTGGCTAGCCTGACTATCGTAACGCAACGATAGGCCTCTCTCGAGTCGGAATATGTGCCAAGCTCCACACCTTGGCGCCGCCAGGCTCGGCGTACGGCACTGGCGTTGGCACTTCACGGGATGATATAATATGTGTAATGTCGTAATCCTTGGCCAACTCCGACCGTCTCCGCTGTCTCAAATTAAGAGTCTTTACATTTGAGCAAAGTGCTGGGAGCTACGATGGTCGGTATATACCTCACAGGATACGTCGCATAATAAGTGCCTCCAAATCTTGATGCGTGAACAATGGCGTGCTAGCTCGAGTCGACGAACGAGGATGGTTAACTTGCCGTGCGAGCATTGCCGAGAAGCGTAGCGATTGCCTTTCGCTGCATGCGATCGACAACGACTGTCCCATGTCTCGGGCATCGCGATAAGCGGTATGTGAACACCGAAGGCTGATGGCGATACTAACTTATTGGTAGGCGTGGTCCAAGGCTGTGTCGGGCTTACGAAGCTATCGCCGACGCTCGTCCAAACCCGCGAATGGTGCGCTCTGCAGGTCGATTTGGTCGATGGAGAAGCGATGGATGAAAATCCGCCGAACAAACTCGGCGATAATACCCTCGAAGCAGAAAACTCACGATCTGCTGTGGCCGAGGGACGAGTGCTGGGCCAACTACTGACCGCCTTTCTATCTTTTACAGATCAACTCTGAATACGATCGAAGGACACCACGTGTCCCGCGTAATGCTACGGACTGCGAGGCAGAAAACTCATGACGGAGAATTTAGCATATGGCTTCTCCTCGCCGATCTCCGCGACCACGATACTCGAATCTTTCGAGCATGCCTCGACTACGGAGTAGAACTAGAATGTCATCGATGAACACGATCACAAATGGATCTAAATAAGGCACGAACAACATGTCATGTCGTCGAATCATGTCATCGTTGCTGAGGCGTTGGGTCGACCATGACGCGTAGAACTTCATGTGGCCATGCTCCGGGTCCTGAATGCGATCTTCGCTATGTATCAGAGTCCACGATCTTGGTCGGTGATATGCTTTGAAGCCGAAGATCGATCTTAGAAAACACCTTCGCGCGCATGCCGCGGTCAAACAAATCATCTGTGCGCGGTAGAGAGTCGCTGTTCTTCTTGTCACTTTCGTTCGGTTGCTACATAGTCAATCGCCGTTCAGCGTGGAACCATCTTTCTTTTGAGCAAATAATCCAGCAGCGCACCCGCGGAGACACGCTGAAGGCGGATGGAGAACCATCATCAAGCTCTTGAAGGCGCTCTTTCAGTTCTTTCAGCTCGGCTCTGGTGCCGTTCGATAAGGAGGAATGGATATGGGGCTGAGTGGGCGCCAAGTCGATGCCAAAATCAATATCCACGTCGGCGGCATGCGGCTCAGTACGAGGAATACGTGCGGAAAGTCCTACCACGACAGTATGCGAATCAATCTTCGGGAGACTAAGGCTCCCATCTGCCACCAAAGCTAAGTGCGATAAACACCGCTTTTTCAAACCATTTACCGAGCATGCAGAAGCGAAATCACTCTGGTGAGGACGAAATGGGTCGAACCCGTGCTCAGATCTGAAATACCGGGAATGGCCGACGTAGCGTGTCTGCGGCAGCGGTCCGATATAACGTAGTGACGAGCAACCGAGTCCGTACCCGATATAACGTCGAGTCCCGCCGTCCCCGTGATAACGAGTCGCACGGGTCTCCAGGACCCACGATAGAACTAGCGTAGGATCCATGGACATGATCACGACAATCGCTATCAGCGGGGGTGGATGCATGAACGAGTAATCGAGACTACCGAGTCGCACCCGAATGATGTGCAAAAATAAGAGGACACGTGAAAATATGTGGATCCTGGATCAAATAGAGCAGAGGCGTCTCTGTGACAGACAGAAATGATGCCTGCAATCACGGCCGTGGAGGCAGCTGCGTCGCGCATCCAGGTAGGTGCGTAAGCCGGTGCACGGCCTCGCTTTGAATGCTCTCGCTGCCCACTGAGCGACTCAAAGACCCGGCCTGACGCTCCTCTGCCTGGGCGAAGATGGTCTTTGAGGGAGGGCTGATCACTACTGCTGAGGTCACCTGCCACTAGGTGATGGGGGCGATCGTCTCTCGTGTGCCAGCTAACGCCGCTACTGTTCTGTAACGCGCCGGTCTTTGAGATAAGTATATGTTGCTGTACGGGGCTGAGAGGGCGGCTGAGTGACTCGACCTGTTTGAAACCACCGTCAGACCGCGACCGGCAAGAACCTCACTGCTTGCTGCTGGGCGGCCACAGATGAGAAGAGTACTGAATGAGCGACCTCTGCTGCACTGCTTGAGAATACTCTGAGATGGAACACCGCTAGCGCACGAACACGAGGCCTGCTTGGCCTCCCGCTCTCTCTCTCGGCGACGATCCGCCTCGATGGAGCGTGCCATCTCAGCAACCTGCTCAAATGATGACAGAACTCGCTCGCTGGTCCTAAGAATACGGATAGAGTAGTTGAGGCCATCGATGAACCTCACGATCCTCTCCCTGTCGGTGGGGATCATCCGTGGCATGCTGGTCGGCGAGTGAATCTGAGCTCGTCTTGGGTCACGGACATGTGTACTGAATCGACCACTCGAGCAGCTGGCGTGGCTCGCACGACGGCAGGCGAGGTACATGTTTCTCTAGAAAAGAGTGAGAAGCTGTCGCCGTGTGAGAGGTGTCCTTGTCTTGCGAGCTGCGCCTGCTGAACTCCTCCCGCGATCAAATGCGGGACCGATGGGCGGAAATAGCGGTAAATGAAACTCAGTCCGGACTCGAGAATACCCGGCACGTGCTGCGGCGTGCCTGACATTTATCCAAGAAACCATGGGCATCCTCGCCTCTCAGCACTTGTTACAATGGGGTGGGTGAAGTCTGCAGATCTCTCGAGAACGACGGCTGCTCGTCTCGGACATGCTTGAACCATATGCTGCGGGCAGGTGGTAGGCGACGGTTGGAGGAATATGCAGTTGCGGCCACTGAGCGAGGCCCGCCTCCGGCGTGCGAAGTCCGAAGCAACGCGGATCGGGTGTGCGGTCTGCGAAGTCTCTTGACCTCCCCATGGCGGGATGTCGCTACGATGTGATGGCTGAGCTACACAAACCAGCGAGATTCATGTTGATAATATTTGAGCGAGAGTCTCCTGAAGACCGGGAATAGCAATAGATATGGTCGGCACTGAGCTGGGACTGCGGGGCGCCGACCCGGTGGGGCTGGCTACGAGCCGGATACAACGGGCGGGTCGGGCGGTCGCGCCACCTCGGTCGCCTACCTACACACAGCTGCACGCGACCGCGCGCCGCGGCTTACAGCGGTGGCGATGGAGGTCGTCCGCCTCGTCCGATGCTCGCGTTCTCGCCATACTGCCGAGAAGAATAGAATATGAAGTTCGGTTCTCGAAGCAACAAGATCGCGCGACGAGTTCGAAGAAGTGAAGTTTTCCTGAAGGTTCGCGACCTCCCGAGGGATAAGTACGGGCGTCCGTCGTGCGATCACGGAGCTACTGCTAGCACGGCTCGAGAGCTCGCCGGGGCCTAGTAAACCTAGGCTACGATACCAGACTTGTCACGACCCCAAATGCCGGTCGTGATGGCGCTCGACACCTTGTTAGGCAACCTGACCAATCAGTATCAACCACGGAGCTGAAGCTGCTTCAACCCCATTTAAACATTTTATTTCGAGATTATGACGATAGCATGATACGTATAACGGCAGGAACGAGGTCCCGCAATACATCAACTCCCGTGAACCAGAGGTCAGAAGTCGTGAGCCTCTCTGCGAACATGAGTGTATAAAGGTTTACAAAAATACCGAGTGCGGAAAGAAATGTCAATACAAAATCGAGACGGTGGGAAGGAATATGCCGGGTCCTGTGCGGACTCTGCTGCCTCGTATATCCGGATGTCGCCTCGCTCGCACTAGCTGGATCGCTGGTGAGAGGTACTGCGGATCTGCGCGCAGGGTGCGGGGAGTAAAATGATGCTGCGCCGGACTTCGGTGGTAATAAACGAGGTAAGAACGGCAGCGAGATAAGAAATCCGCGATAAAGCGCTATGTAGAGCTATAATCAGTTACCACTGTCGTAGAATCAATCTTCATTGTACCTGTGCCAACAAATACCGATAAATAGCATAACATCTAGCAGATGTAGCTAAATGCGATGCAATGCATGATATGGCCGCTACGGCGCGTGGCACGATCCATTTGGGGTGCCGTGCTCGGCTGTGGGGGTTCGGACTCGGGAGGGGCTCCTACGGCCCAAGCACGTCTCGAGATATTTCTGCGGCGTGCGGTCCGATCCGACATATATCTGCATGCGGCGCGCGGCCGAGTCCATTCTAGTCGGCTAATATGCGGATACGGCCTCGCGAGGCTCAAAAGTAGTTTTTGAAAACTCTTTTTTATCATTTTTCGGTTGGAAAACGGTAATGTCAAGTTCCGAGAGATTGGAATTGGCATAATAACAAAAATAGTTCTGGACTAGTAGTAAACTAGCATGTCTATATGATAAGACAATGATAACGATCTCGCGGGATCCAATAACTGGCTCGCGGCCCACATGTATACTCGACCGCCCAAGAAGGGGGTTCAACGGCTCAAGAGTGGCCATTATCACAATATATATGTATGCAACCATCCGAGAAGGAGGTTCGACGGCTCGAGAATAGCCAATAATACGGTATCAACAGGTTGGACTAATATATAGTCTCCAGTTCATGATCAACCCCGCACTCTCAAGAGTGTGCGTGTCTCGCCGCTATACGGCGTCACAAAGTGGTATACCGGGGTTTCGAACCCGCTGGTCATCACCCACATCTATTACTCACCTCAATACGGCGCGACGACTATTCCGCAATGCCCTTGCCACGAGAATCAAGCTCCGCGCGCGTAGAATCTGATCAAATACGGTAGAAATACAACAAATTAGGCCAATGGGACGACACCCAATCAATACAACTCAATTTACATCAAAATTCCAAAGTTGTCAAAACCCGACTTTCGGTACGCTTGTCGAAAAATCACGAAAGTCACATATTCGGAACCCTCATCTCAATACGAGTCTAAGCATATCAATTTTACCAAATTCGGACTCCGTTTGCCCATTCAAAACCTTGATTTTCTAAAGTTCAAGCCTAGGGCTAAATCCTCCATAAATTACCCCAAATTCCTCCATTTTCATGATATAATTGCATAATATTACCAATACTAATCATAGTTTAAGTCCATAGATGATTACTGATGATTTCCCTTGAATTTCTCTTCAAAATCGCCCAAATCGCCTCTAAAGCCGAGACCCAAAATGTGTGAAATGTTCTGAATTTTTTCTAACTTCTGATACACTTACTTACAGCGATTTTCGCTTCTGCGGAATATTTTTCCGCTCCTATGCACCCGTATCCGCGACCAAAGGGTCGCTTCAGCGGTTCCAGGCCTGGCCGGCCATTTCCGCTTCTGCGAGCAAAGGGCCGCTTAAGCGGGCCCGCTTCTGCGAAGGAACTTCCGCTTCTGCGGAAACATCCGCCTCTGCGCACCATTGACCGCTTCTGCGGTCTCGCCCAAGCGGTCGAGTGTCCGCTTCTGCGGACCATGCCCATTTTCTCTCGTCCGCTTCTGCGATCACTGGCTCGCACCAGCGACCCCGCTTCGGCGGAAAGGCTTCCGCTTCTGCGTAACCACCCGCTCCTGCGCATCTCGTCCGCTTCTGCGGACACGCTCCTGCATCCAAAATTCCGCAGGAGCGGAAACAACAGAAGCAGGATCCCAACCTGCAATTTTTTTCCACAATTTTCTCCCGTTTAACCATCCGAAAACACCCCGAGGCCCCCGGGACCTCATCCAAACATACCAACACATCTTAATACCTTATTCGAACTTGCTCCAATCCTCAAAACACGTCTAACAACATCAAAACCCATAATTCGCATCGAATTCAAGCCTAAATTCCTTAAAACATTCCAAATTACACATTCAATCAAAAACCCGACCAAACGACGTCCGAATGACCTGAAATTTTGCAGGCACATCCAAAATCACCTAACGGAGCTACTGCAACTGTCGGAATTCCATTCCGACCCCCGGATCAAAATCTCACCTACCGTTCGGATTTCGCCAAAATTCAACCTTCGCCAATTCAAGCCTAAAACTACACCGGGCCTCCAAATTCAATTCCGATCGCTCCCCTAAGTCACAAATCACCTCCCGGAACTAACCGAATCATCAGAATCCGATTCAGAGCCCTCTAACCAAATAGTCAACTCCGGGTTGACTTTCCTTATTCAAGTTTCCTTCAAAAAGGCTATATGCCTCATTTTCAATCCAATTCACTCCTAACTCACCCGATAGGCTTTAACACTGATATAAAATCATAAAACATGTATTTACAACATAACGGGGTGGTAATTCTCGTGACGACGGGCCGGGTCGTCACATCTTGCCACTCCTAGATAGAAGAAAAAATCCCCCCAAAAAGGCAAAAAGGATATTAAGTAGTTATACTTTCATATTTGATTTCATTATGCTTAGTTACCAACTTGATAACGCTATATAGTCTTATCTGTGTCTAGAGGTGCATTAAACTGAGAATTATCTGTCACCTTTCATTTTACTTTGTGCGAATTACTTATTATAACCAGAAAGCATTAACAGATTTTGAGTCTCTGCGTTAGCTTTTAAGTCTCTTAGTCGGATAGATGATTGCTTGTATTTCTTGTTCCTTTTTTTTGTTATGTCAAAACAGAAAACTGAATCTTTTGAATTTCAAAGTCTTTCTTGTCTATATACAAAAAAGTTCAGTTGTGACGAACAATTCCCTTTTTTTTTGTGGTGTTGGAGGAAAACACTATAAGGAAGTTTGCAATTTGCTCATGTTGTTAATTAAAGTGGAATGAAATTTCAACAATTCTTACACTTTTAGCAAAGACTATCTATCAATCAAAATAAAGTTTCTACTATTATAAGTCTTTGCATTTGACATTCAGACTAGACCATAGCCATGGAGGCATTCCCGAGGATGTATTCTTGTTTCTGTATTGTGTTTTCCGGTCTATAATCCTGTTTGTGTAATAGTCTTCTTCACTTCGTTTTTTTAAGGTTAATTATAGTTAAAAATATTGTGTGGAGTTTCAATTTAGTAAAAGTTGTTTTCAATGGTGTGCTCTGCATATTAACCAAAACAAATTAAGAGTTACCTGGCGTTGTTCAAACAAGCGATCTGACTGAAACATATGTACGAGAGGCTAGCTATGAGAAAATTATTTTTTCCTAAGCTTATGTTGTCTTAAACTCTTACTGTTCATCTTCATAAAAAAAATGTTGTCATTTGTTCATAACATTTGTTTTCGCTACTGGAGAAGCTATGGCTGTCTCACCAATCTCCTGTATTCTCTATGGGGTTTTAACTTGCTATCAACTATTCTGCTGATTCATATAACTTACATCTCGTTGCTGAATCAAATTTCATGAAAATCTGGCCGTTTGTTGATTCAGGAGAGTACTTATAGCATTTGTATCCTTAAACCGGTTCTATTTTTGTAGGTTTAGTGCAACAGATTTTTTGAAGAGATTGAAAGGAAAGAGGCTGATGCTGGTTGGAGACTCAATGAACCGGAACCAGTTTGAATCTCTCCTTTGCCTTCTTTTTGAAGGCCTTGTTAATAAGAGTAAAATGTACGAGATCCATGGATATAAGATAACAAAAGGAAGAGGCTACTATGTTTTTAAATTTGAGGTGATTTTACATTAACATTTATTGATTTTTGTTAAAATTTGAGGTGATTTTACATTAAAATTTATTGAAATTTCATTCCACCAAAATTGACAGCATTTGTATCGATTGAAGATCTCTTTTTATATGTATGTGTGTGTATGTAGAGAGAGAAAAAGATAGAGTTTGTGTACTTGAGTCAGTTGTTATCTCTGTGGTCAATTATTTGATGGCAAGAGAATTGAGTTATCCTTCTGTCTGGTAGATTTTCTACAACTTAAAATGATGAAATGTTGCAAAAGCTTCTGGGAAAGAGAGCAGTGAGGACTAAAATATTGTGGTATTGCAGGATTATAACTGCACAGTAGAATTCGTGCGCTCTCATTTCCTTGTTAGAGAAGGAGTACGTATCAATGCTCAAGGGAATTCGAATCCAACTCTATCAATAGATCGCATCGACAAACCATCTAACCGCTGGAAGAAAGCTGACATTGTGGTCTTCAATACGGGGCATTGGTGGACACATGGAAAGACTGCCAGAGGGTGTGTGAGCTTTACATTTTCTCTCTGCTGAGATGCAACATAGATGCTACATTGCAATTAGAACATAAGTGTCTCTTTTCTTTAGCTTCCGCCTCTTCTTGATTTTGAATGAGATAGTTTGGAAACGTTACGAGCGAGTGAATCAAATTACTTATCCTTGTTATGTGACTAGAGAGCATTATGCTTACTTCAAGGTTCTCGAACCTTATGTGACAAGAGACATATTCATTATATGTCTCATTAACAATAAATTTATTTTTGGTTGATTTCTACTGTATGTAAAACTTATTACTAGCTATCTTGAAAGCTAAGTACTAGCATGCAACTGCCATAAAAATAAATTATCTCAGCTTTATTATTTTTGTTTGACTAAACGGAGATTTGACTCTGCAGGAAAAATTACTACAAAGAAGGTGATCATGTCTACCCTAAATTTGATGCCGTTGAAGCTTACAGGAGAGCGTTGAAGACGTGGGCTAAGTGGATTGATGAAAATATGAGTCATGAAAAGTTGATTATATATCGTGGATACTCTTCAGCTCACTTCAGGTACTTGTGATTTACGATATGATCGTGTTTGTGAACAATAATATTGGCAGTCACTAGCACTTCCATTTGGTTGTCTGATCTCAAGTGGATTGATCTGCTCTGTTTCTGTACTTCTACATTCATGCAATTTGGGAAGTCATATTTTTCAACATTTGGCTAGCATGGTTTAAGTTTATTTCAATTTAAATCCTTGTAAACAGAGGCGGAGATTGGGATTCAGGTGGCTCCTGTAATAAAGAGACTGAACCTGTTTCGACTGGGGCCATCCTTGGTAACTACCCTATGAAAATGAAGATTGTAGAGGAGGTAATCAAGGAAATGCAGCTTCCTGTTGTCCTCTTGAATGTAACACAGTTAACAAATTTTCGCAAGGATGGGCACCCATCAGTATATGGGAGGGTTGCTAGTAATGGTAGAAAGGTGAAGCAAGATTGTAGCCATTGGTGTCTCCCCGGAGTCCCTGATGCATGGAATGAGCTAATCTATGCCACTTTGGTCTTGCAACAACAATCATCTGTCAACCAACAGTAAGCTTAGCATTTTCATCCTCGGATTCTTGAAGCAGGCGATTCAAAACCCCCCCCAAGGGAGGACATCACAGGCTGATCAGACTGTTTTAGTTTGGGATCAGTGTAGAATAGACGCACAGATAAAAGAGGCTGATTATACAATATGTACACCAAATGTAGTAGTGCCCCGCAGCAATGGTGTAACATTGTAAAAAAAGAGATGAACATAGTTATGGCGGAACTTGCATCTTTTCATTTTATCAAGTTTCTGTACCAAAAATAGGCAGTAATATTGTATTCTTATTTCGGGATCCACTGTAAATCAGGTGCAATTTGTGCAATTTTTTCATACTCAATAGTTAATATCCCAAATTCCCAATTGGTAAATGAGAATAGCTTATTAGTAGGTAAGAGAGGAAAAGTGGTTTCCTGATGTTATATTTCAGATGTTTTTTTGCTATATATCTGTCTTTATTTTTCATGCTAGTTCTATTAAGTTATAGGTAAGCAAGAGAAGTCAATGTATTTCCTTTTATTTTGAACTACGAGTAAAGTGCATCCATTTTTTCTCTTGTTAATGAAGAAAGAGTGGCCCATATGGTATCTAGAAACAGTCTCTCTATCTTCGTAACGTTGAAGTAAAGAATGCTAATCTTTCTATCTTCATAAGGCCGGAGTAAAGAATACGTTTACACTTTCATCCCTATATACTCGGGATGTTGTTATTGTTATAACCAGTGGGCCATGTCATGTTCAAGCCTCTAATCGACCAATTCTATTACTCCAATTAGAAGTACCGCCAAGATCCATAGCAACAACAAGATCTGAAAACAGTCTTTCTATCTACATATTCTATGCTATATCATATATGCAAGGGTTGAGATTTGAAGGCAGTCGAAGAGCATCTTTTTTCAATTTTATCGTGAAAGAAGCACACTGAGCTAAAGGTGTAATGTGGGCCGGTTCAGGACCGGGACCGCGGGCCTGGCGGTCCCAACGGTCCTGGTGGGCCGGTCCTGCCGAGCCGGTCTTCCTGTGGGCCTAAAGCCCGTGATGGGTCGGTCCAACCGTGTAGGACCGCGAGACCGGGACCGGGTAGCGGTCCTGGGCCGGTCTTCACGGGCCTGGCGGGCCCCAAACGGTCCCAACGGTAATATTTTTAAAAATTTTTTTTTTTTTTAAAAATGGCCCAACGGCCAGATTTAAAAACTAGCCGTTGGAGGTCAAAAATAGCCGTTTTTGGCTTTAAAATTTAGCCAAATGGTCCCCAAACTTTAATATAACCCCAAACTTTATATAATTACACTTTTTCCCAATTCTCAACTATAAATACCCCCCCCCCCCCATTATTTCATTTTAACTCACCAATTCATCAATCTATCTTAATCTCTCTCAATCTCTCTCAATTGCTTATATTATTATTCCAATTTTGTGAAATTTTGTGAAGTTGGTGAATTGAACTTAACTTAACTTATATAAACTTAATATATATATATATATATATATATATATATATATATATATATATATATATATATATATATATAAACTTAATATATATATATATATACTTAACATAGATAAACTTAACTTATATACTTAACTTATATAAACTTAATATATATATATATATACTTAACATATATAAATTTAACATATATAAATACTTAACATTTATATACTTACCATATATATATATATATACAACAACAACAACAACAATATACATACACTTAACATATATATAGTTAACATATATATACTTATTAAATAAATTTTTTTTTTATTAAAAGCCCACGAAGCCCGCCAGGCCCGGGACCATGTGGGCTTAGGCCCGTCACGGGCCGGTCTTACCCACCAAGCCCACGAAGCCCGGGACCGCCGAAAAAAAAGACCACCAGGCCCGGGACCGTCTGGACCGGCCCGCCAGGCCCGTTTAGGCCCGGGACCGGCCCAGAATACACCCTTACACTGAACGAACGTGCTTTGATGATTTGACCGGTGTCTGCACCACAAGTCTACCCTCGTCCTTCAAACGATGAGGGAGCATTTTCCTTTTTACAAATAAATGTATAAAAAAAATAATATTTATAAAAAATATAAAATAATTTTAGACATATTAGAAGTTAAAACCTCATTTGCACTCAAAATATCTAAAGGTGGTCCTACAACAAATAACGACCTACTTGACCTAATCACTTAAAACATTGGACACAACACATTAATTAAGGATAAGCTTCAGCCTTCAAATCTCAATCGCTCTCTTTTTATGATTGTGTTCAACTGTCCTGTCGGTGCATGCCCGTGATTTTCTCCTAAACAATTCTCAACAGTATGAAAACTGCAGTACCCGACGCTATATTTGTTGTACATCCCCCTAGTACAATGGTACTTCTACGCATTGCCAGTTGCACCTAACTCCCTACTTGGCGAATATTCTTTTAACTTGTTTTACCTCAATCACTCCGCTTAACGTGCCTTCCCCGACAAAACCCTCTTTCTCTGCGTACATAAATATAAGTTTTTTTTTTAATTATATATATTTTACATTCCCACTTTACTTTTGAAAATATTGAAAAAGAATAAAAAGAAAAAACTGTTATTTTGAGCTCACTCTTCAGTGAAGCAGAAATTTTGGGTGTATGCTGGTACTGTGCATGAGTTGAAAATTAGGTGTAGAAGCCAGATAGAGAAAAAGAGTGTGTGTGTGTGAATAGAAAGAGAGAGAGAGATGCTGGGGTTTTTGATGAGCAAAAATGTGAGGAAAATACTGAAGAGGAAGGACAGTGATGCTGGGGAAAAAGGTACACCTCTTCCGTTATTGCACTCCCATTCTTTCTTCTTCTTTTTTGAAGATTTATCTAATCAAGATTGCATTTTTATTTTACTTTTCCTTATGGGGCTTAGCGTTGGGGATTTATCATTTTGCTAAAATTTGTATTCTTTTGCTATTGCCTATTTTTGGTGTTTTTGGTTAATATTTTGAATTTAATGATTGCTTGGGATTTATGTGGTTAGAATTTGTGATTTTTTTTCTGGTTCTTTCTTTTCTACTGTTGACAAAAGTTCTGGCATTCTGTTATTGAGGGATTTGGTTCTCTTTGAGTGGTATATTTACACTTGATGAAGTTTTAGTTGTTGAAAGTCTTATCATTTTTGTGACGTGTTGATCATTCTTCTGTTGCTTATCTGTAATCATTATGTTATTGGTTGTGATTCAAATTGGAGCTAAAGCTACTTTGTATTTTAAAAAGAAGGATCTTTTGTTTGGTAATTGAGGTAGCAATGAATCTGAAGGGCGGAACTTTATGGTGGTTTCTAGAGAGGGAGAGAGAGGAAAGAAATACAATAGCAACATTTTATGGTGGTTTAGTGAACCTCGTTTCTTTTTGCTATTTGGCTGTTTAGGATTTTGAAGTTCCAATCTAAGCCCAGTAAGCTACGTGCGGACAGCTAAACAACCTTAACGACTTTTAGCCTCAGGCCTAAAGAAATAGCTCGCACTAAATCGTGCTCAAGCTAAGGCAAACACACGGAACTAAATGTTGGATAAACAATGAAGTGAAAGGCACACAAGAGTTAGGAGGCCGAGGCCAATTTTCTGATTTACCTGATATACAAAGGGAAATACAAGTTAAGTATATGAGATCTGCCTTCTAGCAAGGCCTAAGCTGCCTATTTATATACAAAAACGCCCAGCTTTGGGCATGGCTGGCAGGGGACCCGCCCAGTTGTTTTTTACATCTTAGTGCTGGCAGAAGTGCACTCCATCATTGTGTTGACATACTTTCTGCCCGTGGCCTCGTCCCCACTAATTATAGTGGCATCTGCACTAACTCTGGTGGGTTGTGCAATAATTCCTGCTGGCCCTGATTTGTTCCCATGATGGTGACTACCATGATAGTGCTGGTGGGCTGTGGGACCTTGTCCTCCATGTTTAATTATTCCCTAGCCTTTGGTAGCGAATATGGCAGGTTGGCACACACTCCCCCACTTGAAATGGCGACGCCCTCGTCGCTACAAAGTTTCAAAGGATTGGGAAATTGCTCTTTGAACTGCTCTTGCTCCATAGCACCCTTGGCTCCAAAGGATTCTTTTGACGGACTGCCATGCCTCCCCCCAATCAGCGCTGTGGTTTGCTTACTTGAGCCCTCCGACCTCGGAGGTACCATGTGTTTTCGACACATGGCTGACGGCTTTGCTCCCGATTTAAGGTCTTTATCCTTATTAAGGACTCGACGCTTGCCTCCACGAAAGGTGTTGCCAACCTTGCTCCCCTTAGTCTCTGTCTTGTCAGCTGAAGTTCTGGAGTCTCCCTTCTCGAAGCCCTCCAAAATTTGCATTGCGGACAGTAGACTTTCAACATGCGGCACCCGAACTGTTGGTACCACACATGGACCTCTTGGGTCATAAATGTACATCTGGTCAAGAAAAGGGCAAATGAACGCTTTAACGTCATCCCAATAATCTAGCCCAAGTACCAAATCGAATACATCCATGGGAGCGACAAAGAAACTTACGCTCCCCGACCAATCTCCCAAGTTGAGCGGTACATTTTGAGCAACTCCAAATATGTTGATGGGTTTGGAGTTGACTGTCTTCGGCACAGACCGAATGCAAGGCCAAGTGACTTAGCCTTCTGTTTGGTCACAAAATTGTGTGTCGCATCGGTATCCACCAAAATGCGCACGCTTTGTCCGTTCAGCTTGGCATCCACGAACATGGATCCTTTCTTCCTCATCTGAGGACCCTTGTTTCTCGCCACGCTGTTTAATGTACGAACCATTTTGGCAAGGTCAGGTTTTCTTTGGGCAACGTGCATCAGAGCAGGTTCCTTAATCACAGTTGCGCCAAATACCAAGTGAGCTAGATGAGCTATATCTGGCGGTTGTTCCTCATCGTCTTGGACTTCATCACCATTTGACCTCTGGTCGGCCGCTATCATGGCGCTGAGTTTGCCCAAGTTAGGACAATCTCTAAAGTGATGATTGGGGTCCTTGCAGAGGTAGCAAGCACGGCGTGGACCAACCTCCTTCTTTCGTTGGGCATACCGGTCACGCCAATTGTCTGCATTGTTTCCCTTTGAGTTGTGGTCTGGGGTGACAGCTCGCTTGCCCTTGTCCCGATAACCGTTGCCTCGATCAGATTCGAAGTGGTTGTTCCTTGGTTTTGGTGCTTCTGTCCAGAAATCATTTAAGGATTCAGCCATCGCAATAGCTTCATCGACGTCCTGAACTTGACGTCGCTGCAATTCTTGTTTGGCCCAATTTTGGAGGCCATCAATAAAATAGAATAGCAAGTCATCGCTTGCAATGTTGGGAATCTTAAGAATGAGTTTGGTGAATTCCTTCACGTACTCCCGGATAGAAGGTGTCTGCTTCAGCTCTTTCAACTCTCGACGAGTCTCGTTGACAACGTTTTGTGGCTAGAACTGGCGCTTCAGTTCGAACTTCAACTGATCCCAGCTCTTGATGGAGTAGATACCTTTCTCAATGTTTGCCTTCTTCCGCCTCCACCATAACATGGTGGTGTCGGTGAGATACCTCGTTGCTGCCCGAACCTTGGCCACCTCATCAACGATGTTAAGGTGCTCAAAGTAGTCTTCCATCCTCCAAAGGAAGTTCTCTACATCTTGAGAATTTCGTTCTCCCCTAAACTCCTTCGGTTTTGGGCCCTCGATTTTTGTTTCGTGCACAATTATATGATCTGCGCCACCGGCATGCCTTACCGCCTTCAATTGTTGCTTAAGGGCTTCAACTTCCCCGTGTAGTGCTGATACGACCTCGGTCAGCTTAAGCTCAAGGTTGGTCAGTCCATCCTTGTGCTCATCGATCAAACGATCTACTTCTCCCTTGACGTCTCCCAGTTCCTCTAAGGCAGTAGACTCAAGCGAAGCAAAGTTGCCTTCGACAACCTCAAGGCGCTGGTTAATTTCATTTAAACCAGCCTCAGCAAGATGGACTCGCATTTCCATAGGAAGTGCATCCAAAGCTTCGTCTGCACCATGGTCAACTTGTTGTGGGGTAGTACCGCACTGGTTGATGCCATCGTGGGATCTCGCACTTTGCTCGTTCCTCTCCTTTTTGGTTTACCATCCGAATTTGGTTTCCGGGTTGGTGACTTGTCCCTTCCACGGATGTTGCTTTGATCAACATTGTCTCCTTCGTTTGCCATGTCTCTCGCCTTTGCTTTGATACCAATTGTCACGAGCTTAACTCCAGTAAACTACGTGCGGACAACTAAATAGCCTTAACAACGCTTTTAGCCTTAGTCCTAACGAAATAGCTAGTACTAAATCGTGCTCATGCTATGGCAAACACACGGAACTAAATGTTGGATAAATAATGAAGTGAAAGGCACACAAGAGGTTGGAGGCCGAGACCAATTTACTGGTTTACTTGATATACAAAGGGAAATATAAGCTAAGTATATGAGATCTGCCTTCTAGCAAAGCCTAAAGTGCCTATTTATATACAAAAATGCCCAGCTTTGGGCATGGCTGGTAGCAGTGTTTTGGAGAGCGCAAAGCGCAAAAAAGCTCGCCTCGCTTCAAAAGCGAATCGCAAAGCGAAGCGCACGCTTTATTAAAGTGAAGCGCAATTCTTAAAAAACATAATGTAAAATTATAAATAATCAAAAACATTAATTTAAATACTTAAAAGTAGGTACTAGGTACCACCAAATCATTCACAAACCATCCACAAACCATAGGACAAGCAAAATCAAAGCTACTAAATTACTAGAAGTCAATCAATATCTTATTCTTCTACTCATCTTCTCCTACAACAAGATTGTCAAAATCTTGAATTCCTCTATCATCTTCATATTGCTCGTCATCTTCTTCTTCCCCTCATCTTCATGATCACTTTCATCTTCATCAATTAGGGATAGGGATCGACTTGTAGTAGCCACACTTTTTCCCTTCCTAATAGAGCTTGAACTTGGAGTATATCTCCTAAAACCATAAGGATCCTCCCAAACTCTACTACCAACCGCAGCATCACCCCAAGTGAAATCGGAGTCGCCTTCAAATACTTCTTCATCTTCACAATTTTCGGGGACTCCGATTAGCCACTCATTAGCCTCATCAATGCTGTCCAAAAGAATTGGATCCAAAAGAATTGGATCGATTAACCCCAAGTGAAATCGGAGTCGCCTTCAAATACTTCTTCATCTTCACAATTTCGGGGACTCCGGTTAGCCACTCATTAGCCTCATCAATGTTGTCCAAAAGAATTGGATCAATTATATTGCGGTGGTTGTAGCGACGTCTCAATGCTCTATTGTATTTTATAAACACTAGATTATGGAGGCGCTTCAAGGTTAGTCGATTCCTTTTCTTTGTATGAATATGCAAAAATGATGTGTCAACTAATTAGTAGGAGTTTAGACAATTGAGATATAATTTACTTTATCTCAAAACATGAAATAATTCTTTTTATTTCTCACGTGTTCAAAAACACTCCGGTTCCTTTCACATCCGGATGAGCTACAAGTTAAGCTTAAAACTTTGATAGCGAAAGTTTGTAACTCCGGAGTCTCTGCACCATATTGGTCCCACCATTCAACTATAGAAGTCAAAAAAAAAATATATTCAAGAGTTAATAAGTATAAAAAATACATCGAAGTTAGAGTTATAAAATATAGAAACACTTGGTCACCTAGCGACTTTTTCGTTCTTTGTTTGATAGCAAGTCGAAGCTTAAAAAGTCCTTCAGCTGCCTTGTAAATAGCAAGCTGATCTACTATCTTCTCTTGCAAGTCTTCATCTGGGTTCAACTTGATAACAACTTGATGGAATCCTGTCCACACTTCTTTAGCCAATGAATTCTTCTCATACTGCTCATAAAAGAGTGAGGGGTTCGAAATAAGTCCAGCTGCATGCAAAGGTCTATGAAGTTGCTCATCCCATCTTGCATCAATGATCTGAAACACCTTTGCATATTTGTGCTCATCACTGAATGATGCTTGAATAGCCTCCTCGGCCCTATCCATAGCTTCATAGAGGTAGCCCATTGATGGTTTTTGCTCTCCATCCACCAAACGGAGTACTTCAATCAAAGGGCCACCAATTTTAAGAGCATGAAGGATATTATTCCAATAAGAATAAGAAAGAATAATGTGTGCAACCTCTTTCCCCGCACTTTCCCTTGCAAATTTACTCCTGCTCCAATCCTCTGATGTGACCATCTGTCTCAAATTGTCTTTTTGTTTGTGGAGACTACGCAAAGTCAAGAAAGCGTGGCGAACCTTGTCTTGCCCGGTTTCACCAAACTTTTTTGCATGGTGAATCTTCTCATCATATTCAATAACAATGGCCGCTGGGAAATATAAGAATATAACCTAACGCCCTGGCCAAAAATTGTAGAGAAGGGCCTTTCCTTGAAAATGTCCCCGAACATCAAGTTGATGCAATGAGCCGCACACGGAGTCCAGTAGACATTCTTGTAGGCTCCTTCAATCATGCCACCTGCTTTCACATTTTTACTTGCATTATCAGTGACCACTTGAACAACTTTGCTTGGACCGATCTTTTCGATGGTGTTTTGAAACAAAGTGAACATTTTGATGTGGTCGGTGGATGAGTCGCTAGCATCAATGGACTCAAGAAACAAACTTCCCCGGGGAGAATTCACCAACACATTAATAATCATTTTTCCCGTTCTTGTTGTCCACTTATCCATCATAATGGAGCAGTCGTACTTGTTCCAAACAACTTTATGCTCTTCAACGATTTTGTTAGTCTCCTCCACTTCCTTATTAAGATAAGGACCTCTTATTTCATGGTAAGTGGGAGGCTTCATTCCAGGCCCGTATTGACCAACGGCCTCAATAAAGTCTCCAAAAGTGTCATAATTGACACAATTGAAGGGGAGCCCAACATCATAGACCCATCGTGCAAAAGCTCTAACTGCACGATCCCTTAAAATGTCTCTAGCAATTTTCTGTACATCTTTCCCACTGTCCTTTGTTCCCTGCTTCTTTGAAAAGTAGCAATCCATAGGACCTTTAGTCGTTGAACCATGGCTTGAGCCATCTCTTTCCCGTTTTGTTGGAAGTGACAATTCTTCAATATCGTCGTCATCATCATCATCATCATCAAGATTGGTCACCATTGGTTGATGAACCATTTGATTTTTTAGCTCCTTTTTCTTCTCAACAATTTTTTTTTATTTCTTCCCTCACCTTCGGTGGACATTTTGGACAACTTGTGACGTTTCTATCGCCACCAATTAGATGGTATTTAAACCGATAAATTTCACCGGTTGTAATCTTGTTGCAAAAGATACATAAAACATTCGTATTCTTCTCGTTAACTTTCTCGCCATATCGCCAAGCCGGGTCTTTCTCTTTCGAACTTTGAGACATTTTAATATCCCTATTAAGATATAAACGAAAACATAATCAATAAACTGAAATATAAAGAAAAATTGTTCACTGTGAAGTTTAGTGAAATA